>JANHFO010010538.1:92097-103717 GCA_032468095.1 Pareas carinatus | reverse complement strand
TGTTAATTGACATTGAATATTGGACTGTGCCTATATCTTGTATATAAACCGTTTTATACCCTTTACCTTCTGTGGGTAGGTGACTTTGAGTTCATTGCTTCATCTTTGCACACTGCCTTTTCTATTTGCTCTATCCTCGCCATCAAGGAATCTCTGCTAATACCTAACACCATATAATTTGCTGACAATGCTTAGAAGATCAGCAACATTTGCTGAATCATGCTTGGTTTCTTTTGCTCAGTCAGAATGACTATTGCTGTGCGAGTTTTTAGAGAAACGGTTCAACTGATGGGTTAGAAGGACATTGGCTACAAAAAGTGACGCAACTCAATAATCCTTTTTATCAATTACATGTAGAGGAATCCTTCATGGTTCAATAACTAGTGTTAATGCAAAACTAAACCACCTTCTTCTGAATAAGATGCCACCAATTGGCCCTTATATCTGTCCCAATATTAATCTTGCAAGAAATTAAACTGGGATATATTTTGGGGTTTCACTTCTACATTAATGTACTGCCAATGGTTTTCTGAGCATTTCTACCTGTCTAAGTTAGCTTAGTAACTATCTTTCTGTGCTACCTTCATGAGACCCTGTCATGCCAGTGAATATGAAGAAAGCACAAGTTATCTACTATGCTGACAAGGAGCTGAAAATTAGTGTAAGAAACTGAGTCTCATGCGTATTTCAAAGAAGTACAGATGGATGATCAAGAGGCATCTAACAGAGCAGGTGAAAATTTGGATTGGCTTTCATGAATCCGGCACCTGATAGCACATTTGTATGACAGTAACTTTAGGACAACTTTAAGATGTTTTCTATTCAGTTGGAAACAATTTGAGAGCTGTGATTCTCAGCTGTGCCTAGTGCAGGTATATATGTTCCAAGACCTTTGGCTCCCTAAAAAGAGTGCAATTGTTTTAAAGGGGCACACTTTTAGTTCTCCAAAGTGTGCCAAATGCCCTTGGCCGCATCAAGATACTCAGATTGATTAAAGCTTGGACCGCGTCCTTGTGTTTCCCTAATTACAAGCGTGCCTTGATAAACTATTTTTAATGCCATGTCCTCACAATGTTTCATTTACCTTTCTTTCATTGATGCTTTTGCTCAGCAGTTTCTGATTGGAGTGTTGAATGGAAGTAAGAAGGACTGTCAGAATTCAACCAACCCCACCCTGCCAGTTTGCTGTAGTGGTTAAGAAACTAGGCTAGAAATCAAGAAATCAAGAGAGAATGAATTTTAGTTCCACATATCTCCACATGCTGTACATAAGTACTGGGGTCTTTCTTCCTTAGGCTGGGAATATCAAATGAAAGAAATGTACTGCCCCTCCACCTTTCTCTCCCTCTTTCTCTGTGTCCTCCCACCCAGGACCTTTTGGTAGCACTATGTGGATTTGGCTAACACTCTTCATCCTGCAGAAAACACATCTTAAGCAACTCCCACTCGGAAAGTGTTTCTTTGGATTATGGATACTAATACTGTAAAATGTTTGAAATCTCCCCATTCTTCTTTGTCTGCCACTCCGTCTGGCCAATTAAAATTAATTGCTTGTCTTGCCTTGGATTTGAAGGTCACATAGAAGCAGTTGATGATTTGAAACTTCTTACTTGATCCCTTTCCCTGTATTTTTCAGATGGCCTGTCTTCTTACTTCTTTCCTTGTGCTATTCTGTCTGCTCAGTCTCCCTACCCTATGATTTCCCCTGAGCCTGCTTAGTCCTGCCTGTTTCCTCCCCTCCCCTCATTATCCCACCCAGATTCATTTCTTGCTGTCTGAGCCAGCTGAACCACCTTGGCATCACACCTTACGCTGACACCTGTGGTCATGTGTGAATTTGAAGAACAGCTGCTGGGCTGAGCTGACGATGCAAAGCTGGAGTACATGATAAAAAAAGGATTTTTTTCATTTTTTTCATATTTAGCGAGAGATTTTTCCATGTTCCCATAAACTTTAGCAATAAAGATCCCTGGTAATACTTTCCATGTTGCCTTTGTCTCGTCCCCCACTTACAGCTGAGGCAGCATAAAGACATCCTTAGGCGTTTCCTCTATCCTCCTGATACAGTATGTGTGCCACAACATGATCTGGCACGATTCATTCGTGATGTAGTTGGTAATGTGGTCAAGACAAATTCTGCCAGCATCTATTAGCCACTTTGGGTTGTGGTGGGCACAACCTCTCCCCTGTGGTTGATGGGAATTGAGGTTTTGGTTTGGGTCAGACACCTGGCTTCCCCAGAGGTCTCTGCCCATGCACTCTCTGACGCTTTCAAAAGCATTTTAAGGTTTTCATCTGGGCTTCTTCAATGAACAGTTTTTCCAAGGACAATCCTGTGCTGCAAAAAATTCCACTGAAACTGGGAGAGAGAGACCTGGATTCTTCCAGCTATGTGTTCCTGGTTTTGGTCACCACTGGGTGCATGGTAAGATCTTTACTGCTTCTGCTAAGGAGGAGTTTCAGGAGGCCATTATTTTCACTGATTTTATTACTTGGGGGATGGTTCACTAATCTCCCTCCATTTCAGATTCCTGTCTGCCTGACTCCTGCTTCTGAATGTGGTAGCCATGAGGATGCAATGAGACTTATTGTTAGCTCTTTCAGTCCTTTGTGGTATTTGTCATGACTGGTGCCCGCTCATTATCAGCCACCCCTTCCTTCTTCACTGTATGTCCCATCTCTGCGCCTGTGACCCGCTAGCTGGGCTGTTATTTAAAAAAAAAACATGGGTTTAGTGTTCTCAGAAAAGGGCATTAGTCTCAAGCTCGGAAATAGCTTGACAACTGTAGGATCGGATCACCTCTGAGCCTCCAATCAGTTGTCCAATTAGTTGGACAACCTAATGGGCAGCTAACCAGGCTGAACTTGCCAACATTTACCCAATCCCACTTCACTCTTCATTAGGGAGAATGGGGGTTATTTCCCACATCACGGTTGCCACTTGATAGTAGAGGGAAGAAAGCAAGGAAGATTTGACCAACTGCTTTCTTTAACCTACCTCAAACTAAAACAGCAACGGCAGGTCAGGTTGTTGGCTTCATTATTGTAACAGGATAACGTGACAATCAGGGCAAAGGACTTTCTGCTAGTGCAAGGACTGATGTGAAACAATTTGACATGGCCATCTGATTGTGTCCTCAGGAAACTGTTTAGAAATTCATCAGCACAGTTTATTATAAGCAGTTTGCTATCAATCTCACATTCATTCTCTGTCTCCAAGTGGAAAATATCTTGTTAAATTTCTGTGAGTGAAATATAACAGTATGGGTCAAAATGGACAATGTTAATAATATATCACAACTATTAACAGATAATTATCTCAGATTTGTAAACTGAAATGATGTCACTGTAAAGATCAAAAATCCTTCATCTTTCCTCTGAATTAAAATGCTATTTACCAATCCTTGAACTGGCAGAAGACTGGTGTAAAATTTGCTATATTGTACATCACCAACTGGTTACTGATGTATAGTCAGTAAGAGTTGATTACTGCTTGGTGATGTACAGCATACATCACCAACCAGTAAGAAAACACTCACCAATTGCTCTTGTTAACGTGGGATCGAGAAGGAAAGAAATTAGTTTCGACAGATGGTTAAACTTGCTTTGTGCAAGTGTTTCATGAGGGTGAGTTCAAAATGTCTGCAATCGACTGATAGGCTCCTTTTGGACATGGGTTCGGCACTGATCCAGAAGAGCTCCAAATTCATGATTAAAAGAAACCGAAACAACTCATGAAGCAGCAAAAGCAATTTGGCTCTCTTCTCTTAAATATGCAGCCCCATCCTGTCTCCTCTGATTCAGTTTTTTGAACTGATTGGCCCAGGGACTTGGCAGGAGAAAGGGCAGATGATTTGAAAGGACTGAATTGTGCAGGTGCCCAAAGTCCCCTTCAAGACAAGGCTGAAGGACTGGATGGCAGGAAGTGTCCCCACCAGTCCTAAACCAACCTATTGGGAGTCACCTGACTGTGTCACTGATTGAATGATCCGTGAAGTGCAACATATTGACTCCATGGCACAACTTGTGTTGGAACAAAGCGAAATAATATACCAGAATAGCTAGGGACACCTTATGGCTGCCTCATGTATGGGTCAATTATTAGATTTAGGCAACATGTTTTTTCTGGATAAACGATATATTCACAGATTCACCAATAATTGCTGACTGAGATATATCAAATAGAAAGCACTTAAATATATTCATGGATGTGTTGGAATTCTGTGTCACTCTGACTGTGCGGTTAATGAACACAATAAAGTCTTTTGTTTAATTTTATTTCTGGAATCAGTTTTTTTCTCAATCTCCATGGTTGAAATTGACCACACATACTGTTCCTGAACAGGATGTTTCAAGTAAAATCAAGCAAGACATGAATTCAGAAGTAATTAACCTGATGCTAATTCTGTTTTACTGGACTACCTTTGCCTTTCTTTTGGCTTTTCTATTTTCATATCCACCTTCTGTCATCTTTATGCCATACTGACTGTAACATAATTCTTAAGGTTCCAAAGCAGCTTAGTGTGTGAGGGGAATTCTCAAAAGCAGGTTAACAAAACAGGCAAATAATACATTTCAGAAGCAAGTACGATCTACAGAAGAAAGTGGAACAATTTCCTTTTATTCTAGCATCTGAGATATTTTAACTTCTGTGAAGCCTGTCATCTTTACTCTCCTAAAGCCATTTTCCAAAATCACATTTCTTTCCATTGTAAATACAATTTCATAAGAAAAAAATAGGATTCTTAAACAGTGCAATTGGGTAACTACTGTGATGATCAACTACAGTTCTAGTAAATTCTTCCACGGATTGAAATATTTCAAAAAATTCCTATCATTAGCATGGCTGTTACCTTGTACACTGGAAAGAATTAGATAAACCCAGTTTTGGGCCATCATTAAAACATGTCAGAATACTTCTAGATAGAATCCAATATCAAAATGGGATTTTCCACCAAACTGGCTTTACATATGCATAGAGACAAAGATAGTGCTACTAGCTTGCTGTGCATGTTACTGAATTCAGTAAGCCTCTAACATTGCCAGAATCTCCTCCTCCTGCTCAATTAATCACCACATTAATCAAATAAGATCTTCATTATCAGTAACTGAAGCTGGAATAGGGAACTCTAATCTTGAAAGTTAGGACCAGCAGAATTTATTTACCTTTTGGGAATGGAAACGTGTGATTCTGCTATTTTTTCCTCTTATCAGCTGTGGTTTATAGTCATATAGAATTAAATTACATGATTTTAATACAAAGATGCACAGAGTTTGCTCTACATTCATATTCAAGCCTAAGAAGGATACCTCAACAGTGGCCAAAAAAGAGGATTTTCTAAAGCAATCTTCTCCAATTGGATTGCCAAAGTTCCCATCACTTCAGCAACATGCCCCGCACTCTTAACATGAAGATAGAGGGTGACAGAAACTGTGTTTTGATGCATGTGAAGGAAAACCTAAATTAACAAAAGGCTGCTATAAAGGAATAAGCCCCACAGATTTTCATTGATAGCCGATTCCCCTTTTAGTGCTAAGGAGGGCTTAGTAACACAAGGATGATCTTAAGCCAATGCAGAAGACCTGGAATAATTTAAATGACCATTATCCTTAAGGTGTGAACTATACTAAAAGGTATGTGTGTTTGTGTAGGAAGGAAGCACTATCTAACTAATCTAGCTCTGCACAGAGTTGTAGATACTTCATATCATCATCCTCAGGGAGATCATCCAATGGGATATGAAGGAGAACAATATCCCCCTTGCTACAAACTCTCAGCCAAGGCAGCGGAGGAAGTACCAAAATCCTTTGTCGTGCCTTAGGTTAAGCTCTGCTAGAGCGTTAAGCTTGGGCAGGTGAGGGAAGTGTTTTCCTTATGGGGTTCTCTGGTGCTTCATTTCCTTTTTAATTATGACAATGAGAATCAATAAATATGTACATGTTATAAAAAATAGGCTCATTTTTAAAAAAAATCAAACTATCATTAAAAACTAACATTTCCTATTAGGCTCCTGACAGAATAACCCTTTAGAATAGACTCATACAGTCTTCAGGCCCTGATTCAGGACAGCAAGGAAGTCCCATCGAAACCCAGAACGGCTCCGGGATTCTTCTTATCGTGTATGAGCTTTAACAGGGTCATATTCCTGAGGCCTTCATAAATCACTGGCAAAAGGATTGAAAGGTCAAGAAGGAATCTTATGAAGCCATCCAAAATGATACAAAGGCACAATTGTTTTTAACAGTCTTCAACATTCACTAAATTCTTCTTTCAAGTTGAGTCTCTCCAGACTGAAGTCAAAGTCTCCTTTCAAGTGACCAGGAGCGAATCTAAGCCCGAATAGGGTCCATATTGTCTGCATGTCCTGATAGAAAAAAATAATAACTGAGGATGATTTTCAAAAGAAGTGGAGTCATTTAAATAGAAAAAAAATAAGGTATTGTTTTGACTATGGTCAGCTCTCTTGATAATGCCCATTAAATCACCGGGCCTGCTGCCCAAAGGAACTCAACCCTCTCAGTGTAGCTCACTAAGCTTTCAAGTTCTGGGTAGTGTGAGAAATGTGGGTTCTTCAAAAAAAGAGTTCTTCATTTCTCCTTTAGGACATGACGTAGACCTCCATTAAGCTAGCAACCGCATGCATCCGGTAGAAGATGCCGAAGGGCAAGCAGATGTCCACAATAGCAGCCCACATTGGGTTACCATAGAAGTCCCGCTCGGTGGTGTTATCAAATTGCGGCCGGGCTCCAAAAGCAGGCATAATCCAGAGCTGTTTGGGAAAGAGACAAACACAACAGCACCGTCAGCCAGTAAAAACAAAGAAGAATGAGACTAGTAAGGCACAATTCTTGATGCAAAAGGTAACCTGATGCAAGATTAAGCTATTTAAACACAGATAGAGCCTGATTCTAAGAGCATTAGAAACAATGACATCTAAATGTAAACATTCAACTGACATGTCTCTGTGTCACTGAATGCTTTAAAGCAATGACCCTGATCGAAAACAGTGTGGAGTGACCTAGAACAGGATTTCTCAACCGTAGCAACTTTAAGATGGGTGAACTGCTGGCTGGAGAATTCTGGGAAGAGAACTCTTAAGCAACTCTAGGTAGCTCACAACAACAGCTAGACTGAGAAACACTGCCCTAGAATTTTACCAATTTTGCCTTACCCCAAATATCTATGCCTAATGGACGAGACCCATAAAACTTGCTATGCAGTGCCACAATCTACTCCCTCCTCTTCATGACAGTTTCCTAGTACATTTCACAAGAGCTAGATACATATTTCCATTTCCTTTTCCATCACAGAAAGTTGTATTTACAGCCCTGCCAGGATAAAAAATGAAGGGTGATCCATTATACCCCGGCCTTGAATTCTCTAGCACAGAGGTTTTCAACCTTTTTCAAGTTGCGGACCCCAAAACATGCCGTTGCTACATGGGGGACCCCATGCCCACAAATTCAAATAATTACTAATTGCCAGTTCATCTACATTACTTTTTACAAATTTTTCTTGATCTGTCTGCGGATCTCCTGGCAACTTGCCACAGACCCCAAGGGGTCCCCGGACTACAGTTTGAAAACCTCTACTCTAGAGAAAAGGTGAACTATATTGCACGAAATGTAAAAGTCATTAATTTATTCAAACTATTTTGGTGCAGTCAAATATGTATGAAAAGCAGTAAGTACTGCAAGGTATTCTTGCAAAAGTCAAATTCAGCTTCCCAACAATACCCTTAATTGTTGTTTAGTATTCAGTCCTGCCTCTCCTCTTGCTGCTTCTGGTGCTTTTATTTTTAAAAAGGTGCTGCATTTGTATTTATTTGTGCAGCTTTTAAACAGTTGAAAAACAGCTTTAGGAGGAGATGGAGATGGATGTGCACTTAATCCCCTTTCTATCAGTACTCAGAACTAGTTTCTCTTAATATAAAATCTGGGAAACTGAACCCAATTAAACAGAATCAAGAGAGAATCAAATTTCTATAACATATTAGTCAAGTTATGCACAACTGTTATTCCCTAAAGAACGCTAGTTTTAAGAAGACCAGGAAGAAATGGATGACTCTGCTGATCTGTGGCCTTTTCTGATATGGGCGTCACCTGTCATATGTTTCATACTTCTGTTCCTCACCTCTTTGATATCCGCCAATGATGTGAAGCATTGTAAAGAAAACAATGCAATGTCACATGCTTGGTTTCCAGGAAGAAAAAAAAGAGAGCTCAAGTAGTGATAGCAGCTCCATGTCTTTTGTATTTTCTAATTTTGTTTTCCTCAATCTAGGCCTCCCTTTGTTTTTTTACTCCCAACATCCCTAGCTAGCTTGGCTGCAACTACTGGGCATGTTTGCTAGGAGTTAGAAGTATGTGTGCTGAAGTTATAGATAAGACAATTCAATAAGGTCATCAAAACTTCATATTTCAGTGTAACAGTGCTTTGGTTAAATAATAGGACTGAAGCTAGCTCTGGACGTAAAAGAAGAATATCAAGCCATCCATATTTTTCATGACTTTTGCTATTCAACAAGAACAAAGGAATCCTACTCATCTACATTATCTACCTATTGATGACGAATCAAATTTTGGCTCAAATAAAATACTTACAATTACATTACACAGGAGCAGGAATAATGAGCTTTCCTTTAAGAATCTCCTCCTCCAGCTCACTTTCTTGGATACATTGATGGACTGTGTTATTTCATGAGGTACTTGGATGGCTAGCCCTGGAGATGTTGGTGATAAAGCATTTCCATTTTCAGGGATGCGAAGTGATACGGCATTTAGATTGACAAAAGTGAGCCCATAAATGTCCTTGTCCTGTTGGTCCACTTTGCTTTCACTTTTTAAGGGCTGTCGATGGAGGCCTTCAATTATGAAAATGTTCTGGAAAGTGTGCTGGGCAATCATCAGCAAGGAATAGGCCAGGTTGAGGGCATTGATTGTATCCCTTGGTGAACTGGCTACAGTGGCCACAATAGAGTAATATGAAATGGCATATTGTCCTAAGGCTGCACCCATTAATAGGGCCACATCAAGCGTTCTAGTTGGATTCTTCTCACGGTCCATGTCTCTCTTGTCAAATCTGTAAACAATGGAGCCTCCCACAGAGATGATGGACATCAGGCTCAGGCAGACAATATTGAAAGTGTAGTACATAGTGAGCACCTGATTCTTCACTTTATGTTTGTTTTTCGAATTGATCTGGATTTCATACACAATCAGGATTGCTATGCCAGATGCCATTACCAAGAGTCCCATTATGAAACCCAAAAAGTAAGTCCTCTTGAAAAGCTTAAACTTGAGGTGATGGATATGGTTGGAATGGTGGTCCATGATGCGGCCAACGTTCTTCCACATTACATAGATCATGGCCGAAGCAAAAAGGCTGTACTCAATATTGAAAGGATACAGCCAAAAGTAACCATCCTTGAAGATCTGGCAGATGTGACTCTTGCAGCCACAATCGTCATGGCTGCTTTCTTTTAGATTCACTGCAGAGAGAGAAGGAAAACAGGTCAAGAATTGCTCAGGAAGTTGTTTGTTTTTTTACTTTGGATTGAAAATGACATAGATCAGAAAGTTTGATTGGTATTGAAATAAGAGGTCTACTCTCAAAGCCAACTCTATGATTTTTCCAAACTCAATGGAAGGAGTTTTTTTGAATTACTTTTTAATCTCTCCTCTTCTTCAAGAAGGATTAAACTGATCCATGTTTCTTCCAGTATTATTCTTGTGGCGTGCATTATGCCCACAACTATATATTTTACAAAAAATAGAGGCAACCTATCTGCCTGGTTCAATTCACTCATGAAGAGATGTCCTGCACCCTCTCTCTTTAATAGAACAAGGAGAAATGGAAGTAGAAATAGGTCTCTTCAACAACTGCCCCATCCATAATCTGAATGATCCCCACATGCCTACCTGTCTGCAGAACAACGAAGACCTGACTCTTTAAGAAGGTGGATTTAGAGTTAAGAAGGGGAATACAGATTGTCTGGAGACTTCCCGTGTATTGGGGCCAGTTGATTAATATTTTTATTGGTTTATAATATTTATCTTTATGATTCATAAAGATAAATATTTATTTACCTGTTGGCCACCCACTCTGGAGACAACTGGCTAATAAAAAACTCACGAATAATTAAAGTACAGGTAGTCCTCGACTTACAATTCATTTAGTGACCATTCAAAGTTACAACAGCATTGAAAAAAGTGACTTCTGATCATTTTTCCCAGCAGCAGCATCCCGATCATCACATGATCCAAATTCAGATACTTGGCAATGAGCCCTTGGGGTGTTCCAGGGTTATATAATCCCCATTTGCAAATCTTCTGACAAAATCAAAGTCGATGGCGACCCCAGATTCACTTAAACAACTGCAAATAGTCCTCAATTTACAACCACAATTGAGCCTACAATTTTCTGCTGCAAAGTCAGACGTTTGTTAAGTCATTTTTGCACCATTTTATGACTTTCCTTGTCACTGTTGTTAAGTGAACCACCACAGGTGTTAAGTTAGTAACACAGCTGTGAAGTGAATTTTGCTTCCCCATTGACTTTGCTTGTCAGAAGGTCTGCAAAAGGGGACCCCAGGACACTGCAACGGTCATAAATATGAGTCAGTTGCCCAGCATCTGAATTGTGAACACAGGACTGTGGGGTGTGAAAAACGGTCACTTTTTTTAAGCACCGTTGCAACTTCAAACGGTGACTAAATGAACTGTTGAAAGTTGGGGTCTATCTGTAGATTACTAACTTAGCAACTGTGGTGATTCATTTAACAACAGTGGCAAGAAAGGTTGTAAAATGGAGCAAAGCTCACTTAACAAATGTCTTGCTTACCAACAGAAATTTTGGGTTCAATTGTGATCATAGGTTGAGAACTACCTGTATGTGTGTTTATTTAGGGTTGAGAAAGAGATAGGTCTTGAGGTGTTCAGGCTCTACATTCCTTTATTTTTTAAAAACTTTGCTGCCTCTATCACTTGGCATCTGGGCGACTGTGCCCATGTTTGATAATGAACAATGCCAGGCCAGAGAAGAGGGAACCCAACTAAATATTCCTAACACTGAAAGATAGTTTTCCTTAAAGTCCTCTAGATCATTTTGATCGCAATTCTTATTTTCCCAAGTCAACTTACCCATTCTGTGTGATATATTTACACCTGGGTTTTTTGATTCAGCTTTATGCACTGATTCATCTGTTACAGCTGACATCCACACTGCTAGATTGGTGGTTAAGATGAGCATCAGCCCACATCTATCATAAAAGAATGGAGAATTTGGGTTTAATGAAAAAGCCCTATTCATTCCAAACATCCAACCCGTCTCCTGACACAGAGGAATTAAACAGTAGCGATCAACCTTAACTGAACTACTTAAAGGATAATAGTAACTTAGTTACATTCCAGAATGGCCCTAACTCTTCTGCCTGCAAATATTTCTCACGCAGCTTCTTCCTTTTGATAGAAATTCTTTTCAGTTAGGCTAATATAGCATCCTTAGTGCCTACGCACCATGACATATTACAGAGTAGCAACTGGTAAGTGATTGCTCATTGTAGTAAATGAACATTTGAAGTAAATGAACAAATGAAGCTTCTTTTCTGGTAAAATTGAA
>JANHFO010010538.1:69005-79506 GCA_032468095.1 Pareas carinatus | reverse complement strand
CCCCAAAATTGAGAACAGAAGGACAAGGGCACAGCTAGGTCAGACCTGCCAGATGGAATAGGTGGGTCTTCAGGGCACGGTGGAAGGTCAGAAATAGTACAAATTGCAGGGGGGGAGATCATTCCAGAGGGTGGGCGCTGCCACAGAGAAGGGTCTCCCCCTGGGGGTCGCCAGTCGACATTGTCTGACCGGTGGCACCCTGAGGAGGCCCGCTCTGTGCGAGTGTGTGGGTCGACGGAAGGTATCCATTGGTAGATCCTACCAATGGGGCTTGGCTTGTTTCTGCGGATCAGTTGTTGGCATGCTGTGGACCAGTGCTGGACCACAGACCGATTTGCTCTGTTGGCGACCTCATTCTCTCTGAAACAGAGAACTCTTCGGTTCCTCTTGAGGTATTCCTGAGCGAAAGGAGGAGTTCTCTTTATTCCAATGGAACATACAGTACTTCAGATATAATCTTTCAAATATGGTATGGGGCACAATTTGGAAAGAATATATACTGGATTTGAATCTCATTTGCTCTCTTTGTAGGAGTATGCAAACACTTATGATGAAATCCATGGTATGTTTATATTTCAGGCAAAGGAAAATTAAACACTGATGGGAAGAAACGATTGAAAGGACAAAAGTGATACTGATGTATAGATAATATGGCATAAACAATCCAGAGGTACGATACACCCTGATACCGATAGGAGTGAGTGTTAATAGAATTGGAATATGACTTCCTCTGTGAAAGAAGGAAAAGGGGCACCAATCACATGCGAGAATCACAGAAGACTTTGTTTTTTAGGTCTGGGTAGCAATGAAGAAATAATTTGGGAGAAATGTTTTGGGGCTAGTGAGGATATGAACATAACACTGCTTTGCAACTCTTTACAGCAGCTGCATCTTTTCTCAGGATGACACGTCTGTCTTTTGCTGCTGCCTGGGAAACAAGATGGCTGCCATATTATTTATACATCAGTTTCACTTTTTGTCATTTCAATAATTTCTTCCCATCAGTGTTAAATTTTCCTTTGCCTGCAATATAAACATACCATGGATTTCATCATATATTTATGCATTCTCCTACGCAGACAGCAAATGAGATTCAAAGTTAGCATATATTCTTTTCAAATTGTAACAAATTTAGTTTTAGTTTATTTAGTATTTATATCCCATATTTGCCATATTTGCACCAATGTACACTTCAAAGTACCTTTTGTGAATGAATGTGAAGAGCTGCACAACCCCAGGTCTTTTTACAAAACGTGTGCTTGAAAATTGGAGAATTGTGAGGTCTGTTTACATGTTGCTATGTAGATACCATGTACAGAAATAACCATGGCCTAATTTATTGGGTTATATCATGTTATCTGTAGTAAGAAATGACCTTAACAAAATGTCATACATTGTATTGCTATAATGCTCTTATTATTGTATTAAACAGATGTTCCCATTGACTGGAATATACACAAAGTCAGTGTAGTACAGGACTCTTTTACAACAGGATTTTCCCATTGTTTCCCAATGCTTGCTGATTCCTGCTTCGGTTTGTTTTGCAATGTAATAATTGCACATAATTATGTTTTCTCTAACCTGATGTACTAGTTGAGTCTATTAGAAATGAGGACCTGAAATAAGTGGGAGTGTGATCTGAAGGTTGCTTCCTCTACCACTCCCTTAGCCATATGGGACTAATTTGGTCTCTATTTTCCGTATTTCCCTTGCCCACGCATATGGGGTGATGATTGAACGCTGCACATCATCACACTAGACAGTGATGGAGGTTGTGTAAGTGGACGATACCAACCTTGTCCTATGTCACAATGAAAGATATTGTGATCTGCCATGAAACACTGAAACCTGCCCCAATTATAGTGTGTTTGCATTTTAAAATTCTTCAGATGGAAGGAAACCAATAAGCTCTCTCCTTCGTCACTCCCAGGTCTCAGCTTTTAATTCAGAAGCAAATATTAATTACCTTTCAGCTGTGCTCACTGGAGAGTGATCTCCCCCAAAGATATACATATTGAAGGGAGCTGGGTGTGAATTAGCATTCTGTCTCAAGGAATAATCTGGCAACATTTCAAAGGGGCAGAGAAAATCTTTTTTCAGACAAATGAGGTAGTCTTCCTGCTTAGACACTAGATGTTGAGGTTTTCTTAAAGAGCAGCAAATGCTTTCCTTTTAACTATTTTCATATGTTGCCATTTGTGTTTTCTGACATAAATACTGCATTTGTTTGGATAACCCTGAGTGGATTATGAAGCACAAGCTGGAGGGGACACCAGTGCTCTTTTGCTCCTGGTAACTCTGATCAATGTGGTCAGAAGCAAGAAAAACCGAGGAGGGAAGAGAGTTTATAGTGCCATAAAGTAGGAGAGGGGAGTCCACAGCTATATCACCCTTGTAATATGGAATGGCATTGTACGTGTAATTTTTTTCCAGCATTGGCTGCATGATTTAACAAAGTTAATTGATAAGTAATACAGAGTAGATTGGCTTTTCCCCCCAGCAAAACTATCATCATGAGAAAGGGGCCCTCCCAAATGCAGTGTTTCTGTAGAAGGGGCATTGGCAGCTCGCCACTGTGTCATTCTCTTTCAGCAGCTGAGGTTTGGGTTGGACTGTTTTCCCATTTTCTCACTCTGACTGCAGAGCCTATATACACAGAGCTCTCTATAGATTTCAGAGCAGGTTCAGAGATAGAGTTACTGTGAAGTCTAGACCAGAGGTCTCCAACCTTGGTCCCTTTAAGGCTTGTGGACTTCAACTCCCAGCATAGCTGGCTGAGGAATTCTGGGAGTTGAAGTCCACAAGCCTTAAAGGGACCCAGGTTGGAGACCTTACCTGAAGTCCTCTAGTTACTTTCTGGTCAATTTGTCAAACTACTGTACAAAAATGCTCAGCTTGAATTTCTCTGTTGATTTATGGCAGGAGCACCCAGCTATTTATAGGGTACAGTATGTTTATATACCTTAAACCTCATAAGCCTCCCTCATCTACTCCACAAATGGAAATACTCTATAGCAGTGATGGTTTTAGGCAACAAGTACCCAGACAAGTCTTAGCTAATGAGTTGCGGCTTGTGATGTCATCACCCAGCACCGCTACTCTCTTTCTCAGCATGCGCATGGCTTGTGATGTCATTGCTGGGCGCCACTACTCTCTTCTGAGCATGCTTAGCACTGGGGCGATGCTGGGGCAACTTGACTTGCATGCCAACAGAGAGGGCTTTGTGTGCCCGCTGTGACCCGTGTGCCATAGTTCACCATCGCTGCTCTATAGCAGCCATGATCATGTTTTTACAGCATCTAATTGCTGAAGAAGGGAGCCATACCATCAACCCAGTTTTAGTGGGAATTTCTACTTTGAAAAAATGTCTTGATGCCAGGCAGCTGTTCCTTAGTAGCAGAATCATTTTTTAAAAAAACAATCGGTTGACAAATAGTAGATACAGAAGTCAGTTGATTTCTCCTGGATAGCCTGAGGGAACACTAATTGGCTCTGGGTATTCCCTGCCTATTCTTAGCTTTCTGAGGCTGACAAGCTTAAGAATTAATTAGAATTAAGAAGTACCTATACAAAATCAGCATCCAAACACCATCACTAGAGGCACATGGCACAAATATGTTTCTCTTTTATTTATTGCCTACTGCATTTATTGCCTACCACATGACTCTAAGGTTCCTCGTAAGATATTCGAGCACACAGGTCCAGAGGTCAATGAAACAACTGCCCTGTACTTCACTGATCATGGTAAACTCATTTTGTTCCTCTGCACAGATGACCTCACTTAGTGAACTAATAGCGGTGCATGAATTAAATGATCACGTGGCTGATAATTTTCCTGCTTAATAATAGTGAATCCCAAGTTCAAAGGATTGCCAAGACATAATATGCTTAATATGGTTTGCTGAAGTCTACAGAGAAATGCTAATTTTAAGTGGCTTTTTTCCTCCTCCTGTGGTGAATAACAACACTGTAAAGATCAATCAAAATCACAAAAAGTTGTGTTTTTCTCAAAAGGAGCTTCTATTTTTCAATCTCATTCTTACTGTGCTCTCATGTTTCATGGTGCTTGTTGTGATGAGGTGGGTGCTGGTGATGGATACCTTTCCTTCAGAATTCTGCAACTTCCTTTAACTGCATATGTTTCTGGAAGAAAATTATCATAGGAGGAATTCCATCATGACTTTCCCTTGAGAGTTAATTGATGGCCGGAAAATCATGGAGGCTGCAGATTAATGGAAGATAACAATCAACAGCGAGTCAGGCCACTATCTCGCACGCACATCTTAACAAGGTAATACCTCATGCAGGAAGATTTTATCAAAATATTCTCTATAAGTAGGTGGAGAAACATTTCTTTTCCGCCAAACTGAATATGAAGTATTAAAAAAAATGGACACAATTTTTCTGTCCAACACTATTTGGGATAAAGGTGGTACAACGTATTTATTCCAGAAACATACAAGGTGTTACAATGCAGCAGGAAAAGGGAAGAGAGGAGAAAGATGAGTGTGATGTTTTTTCTTGCACAGAGACATGAATGCTCACTCAGGGGCATTCATTCAGAAGATTAAGCCTCATGTGCCCTGCACTCAAAACTTAGCTCTGGCATTTCCAGTTTCACTGTCTCTTTAACCACATAGCATCAATAATTTATTCCTGGCCTGCAATTCATCAAATATTGATATTTTCCCTCAATTTCTCACTACTGATAGGTCAGTATCAATGCAAGGGGGAGAGGGTGGGCTAAGCAAACAGCCCAAAGGGACTTGTTGCAGGTACTAAGTGGGTCTACTCAGCAGAGCAGCCACCAACCAGAAGAAACTCTGCTCCCACAACCTCTTGGCTGCCAACTTCACTTCTTGTGTGTCTTTGCTTTTCTCACATTATCAGTGAGTGAAAAATGTCACAGATGCGCTTGAGATGTCAAGATTTGTGTCAACATTCATGGCACAGTCTTTTTAGCCTTGTTAACATTGGAAGATGCCCAAATACCCACACTAAGAAAGAAAACTATGCCTCCTGCCTTGTTCTATAAAATTTGAAGAGGCTAAGAAGTATTACAAAAGCCTTATTCTGACTCTGCTATTGCCATGTTTTTCTCCAAAAGCATCTAAGTTCTTTTGCTCTTTCCTATTTCACATGCAGAGCGATCTTTTCAGGCAGCCTGTGTAGAAAAGATGTTTAATCTAAGGTTGAAGGAGATCTTGGAGCTAATTTCTCTCATCTTAGTGAAAAAGCATAAGATAGGGAATTGGAAGTAGGCCAAGTATGTTCCTTGAGCTCCTGATTGAGCAGAATATAATGTAAAATAAATGAGCTAAGTGTAAAAGTTGCCAAGTGTTATTTTTGCTGGGCAGAGTACATATCTATGAGGCTTGATGTGTGTGTTGTATGTGTTCAATTGTCTATTTAAATGTGAAATGCAAAAAGTATTTCTCTTTTTTCACATATATACTTCTCAGCTTATAAAGCTATACTACAAGGATTACTGTTGAGTACCGCTTAAACAAGCTAGGCTTTCCTCCTTCAAAGAATGCTTGAAAAATACTCAAACATTTAATGGTATAAATATGATAAAGTAGAACTAATGAATAACACTAATGTAAATTACTTGTATTTGCTAGCCTTCCTCAACCTGCCCTTTAGATGGGACAAAAACTCAGAATTCTCAGCCAGGATGGCAGCTGACTAAATATTCTGAGACTTATGTACTCAGAAGGCACGAAGTATGGGAAGGCTAGTCTATGCCAACCTTCTCCAAACTGGGTGCTCTCCAGAGCTATGCACTTTAACTCCCAGAATTCTCCAACTAACTATTGCTGAGAATGGGAATTGAGGTTCACACAACTGGAAAGTAACCAAGTTATGGAGATTCGATTTATGTATTTCTGCAAGTCTAAAAGAATATCTACAAATGAGATTACACACCTCTTTGCGAACTTACTATCTGTTTTCCACACCATTTTAGGGGCGATCCAGACAAATGCGATATCTGGGGGAATACACCTCTTCATCTGGCAGCAGCCAATGGCCATCTGAATTGCCTCTCCTTCCTAGTGTCTTTTGGGGCCAATATCTGGTGTCTGGACAATGACTACCACACACCACTGGACATGGCAGCCATGAAGGGTCACATGGAGTGTGTGCGTTACTTGGACTCCATTGCTGCCAAACAAAGCAGCCTCAACCCTAAGCTGGTGAGCAAGTTGAAGGACAAAGCCTTTAAAGATGCAGAGAAACGTATCAAGGACTGTGTAAAGATGCAGAAAAAACATCACGAAAGGATGGAGAGGCGGTACAAGAAAGAGATGTCTGACCGCTCAGACACAATGAGTTTCTCCAGCTACTCCAGTAGCACACTGAGCAGGAGGCTTCAGCACATGTCCATGATGAATTCCTTGCCATATTCTCAGGCCACCATACAGGGCACAGCCAAGGGCAAGGCAAAAATCCAGAAGAAACTAGAGAAAAAGAAACAGGTCGATGGGACATTCAAAATTTATGAGGACGGGAGGAAAAGCGTGAGGTCCTTGTCTGGCTTACAGCTGGGCAACGATGTCATGTTTGTGAAACAAGGCACCTATGTTAGCCCAAAGGAATGGACCCGGCGAAATGTTAGGGATATGTTTCTCTCTGACGAAGATACTGTCTCCCGTGCCATAAGCGATCCAGGTTTGCATATGGACTCCACCCATTCAGAGGTCAGTACTGACTCTGGCCACGACTCTTTATTCAATCGGCCTGGACTTGGCACCATGGTTTTCCGTAGGAACTATGTCAGTAGTGGACTATTTGGGATTGGTCAAAGTGATCCCAGTATTTTGGGGGAAGGTAACACAGATAGGATGAGTGTTAAGCTTCACAGCCACCTTCAACGCTCGCCAAGTCTCAACGACAGTATTGGCAGTGCCAACAGCCTGCAGGAGAGGAATCTGGAGGACCTGCCCTGGGATGAAGTGGAACTGGGTCTGGATGATGACATTGAACCTGACACTAGCCCTCTGGAGACCTTCTTGGCTTCTTTGAATATGTTTGAGTTTATCTCTATCCTTAAGAAGGAAAAGATAGATCTGGAGGCTCTCATGTTGTGCTCAGATAATGATCTGAAAAGTATTAACATTCCGCTGGGGCCCAGGAAAAAGATTCTGGATGCTGTTCAAAGAAGGAAACAGACTTTGGAGAACCCTGATGTCATACAAGACACAGATCTGTAAGCAATAGAACTACTCAACTTCATACCTGTGGGTGCCCTCGGGTCTTCAACATATGATGAGCATAACCTAGAAGAGTACCTCTTACACACACCTCATCTAAGTATGGAGTATTTTAGTAGATCATGGTGTTAGGAGAAAAATCTGCCAAAAGCTTGGTGGGAGCTTGCCATCCTAATTGATAGAATTTGAATGATAAAAAGGAGCCTGTATAAATGTTACAGTAGCCATGCGGTGAATAAATAAGAATAGAGGTGCTCACTATATTAATGTAATATTCTGCAGCTTTCCTAGTTCTGAATTCTTATTGTCCCTAATCAGTATTATCCTATTTTCCCCATTAAACCTATTGGAAATATATTGGTTATCCTTTGATAGTTCCTTTGAGTTGCAGTGAGACCCACAACATTTGTGCATTTCACATAGTGGGGAGTGATCTTGAATAACATAACTAAGAACTGAGTTAGTGGGAAACAGCCCACTCAGGAAGATAAGGGAGGGCAGGGGATAGAGGAGAAGATAAGAATCTGGCTGTAGCAAGTGGACCCTAACAGATCTGTTCCAGTGTGAAGTAGCAATAATAAGAGCAGAATGCAGGCCTATTGATGCCCAATTTAATACATGACTAACACCAGCATTTGTAACTGGAGAGAAGTGGTCATCAGTAACCATATGCTTGCCTGGATCTGTTAAGATCATAGTGGGTCATGTTTTCTGCCTCAGCTTTTTTTATTATCTATTTTCTCACTCAATCTCCCCCCCCTCTGCCTTTCCCTTTCTCTCTCCCTCTCCCCACCCTCTCAAATTTATGTAGCCGCCTACTTTGCATGAAGTGATTTACTATCACTTATTTACTCCTATATCTCTTTAATGCTCACCAAGCTTCTCTAAAGTGTTAAACTTATGTATGGAGGTCTAAGTAGCTTGAAAATCTAGAAGAATTGCCAAGAGGAATGTTTCCCACCTCCAATGGATAAATCCAGTAGTGGATACTAGTAACCCTGGAGCCATCAATTAAGCATGCATGCTTGGCACAATCTCTCTCCCTTTTAAAGCAAACGTCTTTCATAAACGAATGTTTATTTCATTCTCAGGTTATGTTTTCAAATCACTGTTTTGCTACAGTGCAGCATCCCACGACAAAAAGCAAGGCTACTCTGAACTACAGTTTGTGGAATTAACTGTTGGTTTTACAATGGCTTCCTCTCCCCACAATTTTATGCTGTTTCATTAGCGATTTCATCTGTTTATCAATGCAATAGTAACATCACTGTTCATTAACAAAATCTGTTTTCTCCGTTTGCAGATAGCCCTGAATGCAGGGGAAAGCCACTTCTAAGTTGCCAGAAATTATCTCCTAGAGAGCTGATCAGTAGGAAGCACGAATGCCACAACAAAACGCCTCAATTCTCTCTCAGCTCCCCCTTTCTGCTTTACTGTCTGCAGAAGCTTGTCTGGTGCTAAAGAGGGTTTTTTTTAAGCAGGGGAGGGGAGGAACACAATTGCATTAAACTAAAATATATATAATCTACTGGGAGAGCGAATGCGCAAAATAAAGACGATCTAATAAAGGCGATTTGTTATTCTATATGTTCTAAGCGCTTGGTAAAAGAGAAGAGACTTAGCAGGGTAGAAATTTGGGGTGCTTTTGTGGAGTTAAGCGTCACCGGTCTGAAGCACTGAGAAAAGAAACAATTTATGGGAAAGAGAACAATTAATGCTCACAGGTAGTCCTCAGCTTATGACGGATTCCCCCAAAAGGTGGGATTCAATGTGGTTCCAATGTTCCAACAGATGACCCCCAAGTCATGTGATCCCATTTAAGGTGCTTGGAATCAGCTGCTTTTACAGCTGTTTGTAGTATCCTGTGATCACGTGATTGCAATTTACAACAAAAACATGACTGATGATGTTTTTGCCGAAAATAGGCATTTACTTCCAGTTTTTGGCAAAAATGTCCCATAACAAACAATGGGTTCTCTTAATGACCACTACAAAAAAACATCAGAAAATCAGGGCAATCACATGATAATTCACTTTACAGCCTACATGATCTATGTTCATTACAGTCATAAGATGAGGACTATCTTAATGTCATTTATTTAAGGTTGCTAAATACAGCTAATCCTCGACTTACGATCAGAATTGAGTCCAAATTTTTGTTGCTAAGTGAAACATTTGTTAAGGGAATTTGGCCTCATTTTTTGACCTTTCCTGCCACAGCTCTTAAGTGTAACACCGGAGTTGTTAAATTAGTAATACGGTTGTTAAGTGAATCTGGTTTCCCCATTGAGTTTGCTTGTCAGAAGGTCATAAAAAGCGATCACGTGATGCAGGGCACTGCAACCGTCATAAATATGAACCACTTCCCAAGTGTCTGAAATTTGATCACTTAATCACGGGGATGCTACAACGATGTGAAAAGTGGTCAGAAATCACTTTTTTCAGTGTCGTAACTTTGAACAGGCACTACGTGAACTATTGTATGTTGAGGGTTACCTGTAGATATTGGCTGCAAAAATCTGGATTATCACTAGTAAGCTGTAAACAATTAAGTTTTATTGGCACGAACCTTATCTTCACATATACAGGGGTATCTCGGTACTCGACTACATCAAAATCCATTGAATTTAGTACTCGATGTGTTTTGATATGAAGATTTTTGTCCCTGTACTTGTAGTTTCTCCCACTACTTGATGTGCAAAGTAGAACTTGTTGGCATTGGCTGCCTTTCGACTTGCTTCCCCTTCTGGCTGAAATCAGGGATCATGTGGTAAGTCACGTGGTTTGTTTGGCCGATGTCATTTTTAGTATTTGTCGCACCTCTCGTAACCAATTAATGACGAGTACTGAGGTATCACTGTTAAGAAGAAGCTGTTTTTACAAGAACGTCTATTACCACACATTACCTCCCACCGTCCAGTCCACTCCCACAGAGAGGGCCTCATCCGGGTGCCGTCGGCCAAACAATGTCTGCTGGCGACACCCAGAGGGAGAGCCTTCTCTGTGGCTGCTCCTACCATGTGGAACGAACTCCCCCCTGGAGATACGCACGATCCCTGACCTCCGTGTATTCCGCCATGCCCTCAAAACCCATCTCTTTGTTCAGGCTGGGCTGCCCTAGTTTCCCATCTTCCCCTCATTGGGATTTGGCTTTTATTAATTACAATTGTTGGGGTTTAGATTTTTAAATTTTAATATTTTTAAATTGTTATTGACCTTTACACAATACTTTATTTTATTCTGGTTTTAGTTTTTGCATTTATGTATTTTAATGGCTGTTCACTGCC
>JANHFO010010538.1:47820-58715 GCA_032468095.1 Pareas carinatus | reverse complement strand
CTCTCCTCTCCCCTCCCCTCACCCTTTCCTTTCCTTTCCTTTTCCTTTCCTTTCCTTTCCTTTCATTTCCGTGGCAACTGGCCTGTATTCATGACGGTGTCAGGGTCCCAGGGTCATTGATCCCCTTTTGTGACCTTCTGACAAACAAAGTCAAGGGGGAAGCCAGATTCACTTGACAACCGTGTTACTAACTTAACAACTGCAGTGATCCACTTAACAACGGTAGCATGAAAGGTCCTAAAATGGGGCAAAATTCACTTAACAACTGCCTTGAATAGTAGTGGAAATTTTGGGCTTAATTGTGGTTGCAAATTGAGGATTACCTACACCAGTGATGGCGAACTTATGGCACACGTGCCGCAGCAGGCACACAGAGCCCTCTCTGCTGGCATGCGAGCCAAGTCGCCCTGGCATCGCCCCAGAGCTGAGCATGCTCAGAAAGAGAGCAGAGGCACCGGGTGATGACATCACGAGCCGCAACTCATTAACTGTGACTCGTCCAGGCACTCGGTGCCTAAAAGGTTAGCCATCACTGACCTATACTGTATTATGAAATGGTCTTGTGAGTGAGCAACTCCTGCACTTACCAAAAGGGTTGGGCTAGATGACCTTTAATGTAGCTTCCAACTATATGATTCTTTGATGTCTGCTTCTTCGTGTACATGAGAGCCGTATGTCCTCAAAGACGCACCCATGGATAGGAAAGTGGTTGTTACTTGCTTTCCTGACATGGCTGGGAGAAGTCAAGAGTCAGAGTCACTTCTAGCCAAATACCTGGCCAGGACCATTGTCAAAGCTGGAAATTCAGATAGGAATTTTTAAGGCAGCTTCATTTTCAGCTGGTGCCAGCAGGACAGATAAGTGGTTTAAGACTGCCATGCAGAATTTTTCCTACATTTGACTGGCGGGCCTCACAATTACGTGAAACTATGATTCATATAAGGTTTATTTTTAAAAAAATACCCAAATGCCTGAATTCATACAATACCTATCCATTATCCTCACCCGGCAATTTCCAGGGATACAAATTTCAACTCCCAGAGATTTCTGCAATCCCAGTGCAGCCTGGAGAAGCCTGGAAGCTGAAATCCACACAAGTGAGAGTTGCTGAGTTTGGGAAAAATTTGTCTAAACCAACACCTCTGATGGTGGGGGATGGGAGAGAGGTGTCCTATGTGCTGATCCTTCCTTCTTCCTTCTTCCTCTCCCTGTCCGTACATCCTGACTCCTCACATGCTACATGCCTATGTTCTCAATTCAACAATCACACATGTCTCTAGTCCACTTGATAGCTCTGGGAAGCTGAGCGGAGGTGACACCAACTACTACACACACCGCACATTCAGAAGCACTTGCTTTTTCTGCCTATATTTAATCAGTTCAAAACCCATCTGACTTTCAGTCCCCCTCCCCTTGCTTATCTTTGGCTTCATTACATAAAGTTGTGCTGTTTGAAACATCCTTAGCATCCGAACATATGACTTTGTGCATCTCCAACAAGGGAGGAACAAAACAGGTATTTCACCCAGGGCATTAACTTCTTTAGAGGACACTTAGATGCATTTTGAATTGGGCTACTTGGCTCTTTATTACATAACTGTTGTTCTAACACTTTATAACATAACTGTTTGTTTCTGCTCCATTGGCTGTTTCAGACCAATGGAGCAGAAACACTTGGAGGAAGGCTGCTTTGAACTACAGGACAGGCTGGGATGAGCTTCAGTTCACTCCTCTGAGCCTGGGTGGGTGGGTGCATCTGAGATATCTCCCTCAATGTTCAGCTGGCAAGGAACGGGAGCCTTCTGTATGGTGCATTCAGCAATCAAATTGTTCCAACTTCTCTGGTGACTGCCAGATTCAGTCAAAGTGCTGAGGTTAAAAGCCTGACCTAGAATGGGTGGAGGCCAAAGAGAACATCTTAAGAAGGTTGATCTCCATGGCAAAAAACAAAACTACTGATTCAACTTATAGAAATAGAGTGTCTGCCAAAGGCAATAGGACTGAGCCTTTCACTAGTATTGGGGGCAACTTCCTAGTTCGGCGGGAGGGGCAGGGCCCTCTCATTTGAAGGTTTATTGATGCTGCCCCTGACAGCTGCCATCTGAGCAGTCAGTCAGACTTCATCCAATGGTAGAACGTGTCCTGGAACCAGAATATCTGGAGGACCTCCTCCTTTGAAGTTAGGTTCTCCTCCATCCTTCCTTCTCTTTTCAGCCATGGCTCCATGGTTACAAAATGCACTTACCTGGGAAATGCACCTGGCCCTAGGGATTGCAAGGTCTATGAAAGTCTACGATGGTTTACTGCCTATTTTAAGGAGAAAGGGCTCGCCAGAAAAGAACTTCGGGATATTTCAAAGGTTTTAGATAGGTATCATTGATAATCACTTCCTGCTTTATCTAGGGGAACATATGCCCCCTCCCTGCCCTCTGTTTTGATATTGGTTGTACTTTGATCATTACGGATCCCAGAAGAATTCCTCCCCCGCTGCTTCTAGCTATCTCACCCTATCTGGCTCTTTGTGAATGGGATAGAGGAAGTGGCAAATAGTGTGGTTCCAATCATGCCGCAGGCCAGCCTCTCCCCACTTACCACCCTCCAGATAGGATGTGGTTACGCATCCCAGAAAACCCCAGCCAGCACTCTTGCAGCAGAAACCTGAGAATTGCCCTCCCAAAGCATTTGGAGACCGGCCAGCTAGAGATGGCTGAACACTAATGGCACGGCTGCCAGACTTCATAGCTGGTTGCATGTTCGGTGACATCATGAATTGTTTTATGTAGTAACTGGAAAGTCATCAATCACGTCTGGGACTGGCACGATACCTTCCAAAAGCCAACTGCATCAGATATATAGAGCAAAAGTGCAATTCCAGTTTATGGAACAAGAAGCTTTTCATAGTGCAGAGTCGCCCCTCCCCCTATGCACCTTAGGTCAGAGGTTTTCGAACTTTTTCAAGCTCTGACCCCAAAACATATTGTTGCTACACGGCGGACCCCATTCCCACAAATTCAACTAATTACTAAAAGACAATTCATGTCTATTACTTTTTTTCAAAATTTTCTTGACTTGTTTTGCGGACCCCCTGGCAACGTGCCACGGACCCCAAGGGGTTCCCGGACCACAGTTTGAAACCCTCTGCCTTAGGTGGCCTAATTCAAGGTGGGTCCCTTAGCAAGACTGGCAATGTTACCAGACTGAACTGAATTGCCTCTTGTGGCTTCCTCGCTTATATAATGAAAAACAAAAGAGATGGAACGCTGATGATTAATTATCTGGTGTGTTTGTCCGTGGTTGAGATATCGCAGTCATGAGATCAATGTGGTTACCATCAGTGAGATACTGAATGGTGGATTTGCACAGAAAAAAGTGCCCCAATCTAAAATGTCAATAGAAGGATTAATGATTAAGTTGAAAGGGATCTATATTGTTTTGGAAGGAAAGTGTGGGAAGAACATGATCTTTGTTGAGATGACAATTTATATCACCTTTATGATATGCTTGTCATCAACAAGGCGTGGTAGCAAGTCTGCTATTATCTAAACCAATTTGAAGTTAAGAGAAAGTAAATAGGAAGTTAGGGAGAGAGTGTGACTCAAAAGAGTATGGGGCTTGAACCCAATCACCCCAGTCTGTACAGTCTTTACTACAGCTCTTTACTAGAATATGATATGGATGGTTGGTTGACATGACACTCAAACAAAAATGTGAGATTACAATTTCACTTCTGAATAGCACACCAAGAGCAATGCTACAAAATGTGAGTAAGGCCAGAACCAACCTAGGAGCCGCGACAGAATCTAAATTCGGATTTATTAAATTTATTAAATTAGGATGACTTGTAGGTTGCTTAGTTGGAATTTTATAACTGCTCTATGCCTATCACAAAAATGTACCTTAGGGCATGCTGAATGTGTTTGTGACACGATGACACGATGAATGTATTTTATGATCATGATCATAACTTATCACTTGTAACTTATATGTACATTGAGAGCCTATGCACTGGAGACAAATTCCTTGCGTGTCCAATAACACTTGGCCCATAAATTAAAAAGACAACTTGGTGGCAATATTTAGAAAGTCTGTGAAATTGTAGTATAGCTTTGAGAAGCCTCATAAAATCGGAGAACCATAGATGGGCTCCAAAATCTGGATGACCACCAGATGGCAAAATCTGGATGACCACCAGATGGTGCTATCTTCAAGAATAGCCCTAGCAGAACTAGTCAAGGGCCTCAGTGGGTGCCTTTTTCCCATACAGTTATAAATTCCAGCAGTGCACGGTGACATTTGCTTTTCTCCTCTCAGGGAGCCAGTGGAGATGATGTCATCCCTTTGGCAGTTCATAAACATTCTACCATCTCTCAGTTAGTAGGACACGATTCGAGTGCAATGAAGCAACATTAACCAGTGCCCTTCCCTTGGATACCAAAAGGCTTATTGCATTCTTATTAAATATACAAATCAGAAATCAGCTGAGACGCTCTATGTTTTCTATACTTCACCTTCAACCTGTGACATATCTCTCAGGTCAATTTTTTTATGTTTTTGGAAACTGATCTAAACTATGGAATTCCATTGGCTCCAAGATCAGTGAAAGGCAAAATCTTTGGGAAAATGGTATAAAGCTGTCTTTCAGTGAGAAAAAGTAATTTTCTTCCTGAAAGGAAGGGTTGAGATAGGCATAGTCAGTTCTATGAGATTTGGCATGTACCTTCCCAAATGCTGTCATAATGTTATGAGACAACAGGTGGTGCTCTCTCTCTCTCTCTCTGATTTTATGCAAATTATATTGTTTGCCATGTTTCCTTACTTTGCTTAATTCATCTGGCACTCCTAAGTAGAAGCAATTCAGAACCATAAGCTTTTGCCACTTCAGGACCATAAGCTCTTGCTCATTCCACTGGGATTTCTAATATTTCCTCAGATCTATACTTCCTCGTGTTTAGTTTGTCTTGGCAATCATGAAAGCTGCATATTTTTTTTTCTATCTTCCTTCTCATGAACAGATGATAAAATCCAGTCTGACCATAAGTGCCACTCAGTTTTGTGGAACTGAGGAATATCCCATACCCATGAGTAAATAATTGCATTAAAACAAGAGACCAACTTAGAAGCATGAGGCAGGAAATTATGTTTCTTAGTAGGGTGGGTGAAATATTTTCATGATGCTGCCTTTTACTTTTAAATAATCATGAAGGTCATAAGAAATGATTCCACGCAGATTAATATCAGCATTTTTAGCAATATACCACATCCTTGCTTTGATTACATTTTGTAGCAACCTTCCATTTTACTCTGCAAGGGCGACAAACACTTTCAAAATTTGATGAATAAATAAAAATAAATTTCTACGGTTTACTTCTTAAGTCTGACATGAGCTTCTGTTGCCATATCATTGTAACCCACTTGGAGCAATATCTAGAATAATATTATAGTAAAAGAATTGTCTTTGATATTATCATATTTGTTTTATGAGCCAACAGTACACTTATGACCACAATGGAGCCCAAAATTTTTGTTGCTAAGTGACACGTTTGTGAAGTGAGTTTTACCTCATTTTATGACTGCCACAGTTGTTAAGTGAGTCAGTGCAGTAGTTAATTTAGTAACACAGTGAATCTGCCTTCCCCATTGATTTTGCTTGTGGGAAGGTCGCAAAAGATGATCACCTCCAAATTGCTTGGAGACCAAATATATATCTTTAGGATCTTACATGATCTTAGTCTTAGAGAGAAGCACCTCAGAATATGATGTAATTGAAAGATTTTAAAATCTTGTTTTCCTCATGTTTTCTAGTTTTCGGTTGTCTGTGACAAGTATATCAAACCATGTTAACAATTATGGCAGTTAGGATATACTTGATACAGTTTGATTGGCCTCCCGTGGTGCCTTTGTAGGTTCACTTGCCTAAATATTCCTAGTCCCAAATCTGAATTATGGAACGATCTCCCTTCTCATAGATTTTAAAAACAAACAAATACGGCATACAGAGCCCAAATCCCGAGAGAAAGGTATTTCCATGTGGATCTATGTGCATCTGCTCTGGGCCTGCCCATTCTTCTCATCATGTCACCTGAATCAGTTTATCACTAGCTCTATTCATATCTACGGTAGCAAAATCCGTCTTCTTGTGTTTCAGATCTGCAGGGCTTCTGGACAATTAGATCCCCCTATTCTCTCATACCCCACTCTACATTTCAAGATCAGGCAAGTGGAAATGGTGGCAGCCTTGAAGTCCTTTGAAGTCAGATGTTTCATGTCCGCCAGCTGAAGTCAGAACGAATAAGCTGCTGTATCCGGCTATGTATAAATACCACAGCTTTTGCAGTTGTATTCTTAGCTGTTGGAAGTTGTGATACAAGGAATCGATGGGATTAAGGCAAGGGATCTGGAATGAAATAGGATTGTTAAACCTTTTCCCCTTTCGGTTTGCGATATCCGATTTATTTCTTATCTTTCTGATGCTCTTTTCACTCCCTTGTTGTCCGCCAAGGAAAGAGTGAGTCACTCTGGGCAGAGGATAGAAATATTTCTTTGGAGGAGACTTTTGAAATTAAGGAGAAAACCAGAAGATCCTTTCAGGTTGCTAACACCCCATCCCCTTGACCCAAAAGGAATGAGTTTGGGAAATCTATCCATCAATTTTGTCTTGCCTTCATGCAGACTTTTATTCAGAAGTAAGGCTCACTCAATGTAGTGGGATTTGTCTCTGACATCTCAGGGTTTTAAGATTGCCTAAGGATTGTGTAAAGGACTTGACAGATACCATGTTGCCTATTCCCGTAGAACTGCATAGATTATGGAAATGTAAAACCTAGCCACAAACAAGGAACTATACAGCATTAAGAGGTGGAAGCATGCAACAACTGTGTTCCTTTGCGCCTCAAAGAAGTATACTGTAAAGATGTTCTTGGTATCCCAGCTAGTGTCACTCCATGTGCTCTCTCCATTCATTTCAGTGTTCCCTCCCTCTGACTCAGCCCTCAAAGAGATCTAGCAACAGAGAGTGCCACTAAATTACACACATTATCACTAAAAGTATTTGCAGCATGCCTGCGATGCTGCAAGAGATCTTTCGTTCATCTAGAAATGGCAGTGGACTTCATTCGTCTGTTCTTTATTGGAGTCTTTTAATAGCCGTGGAGTTAAATCACAGTTAAAAGTTAAATCCAGGGTTCCCTTGATCAGGAGAATAGCAAGAAACTATGAGCTGGGTCTGAAAACCTCACTAGTGTTGACCCCTGGAAATTATAATTCTCCTAAACTTTGTGTCAATGCTATATTTCCATGCTGGAATCTGAGAAGATATTCTGGACACCACGCAGAGTAAATTTCTTCTTGTCCTTGCTTAGAACTTGCTTGCTTTCTTTTTGTATGAACACACACACACACACACGCATACACAAATACACATACACAAGATGAACCCAATGTGCCATGATTGTAAAATACATACATATATACATACACCCAGTACTTTTTTGGAAGAAGAAAAGGTGCCAGAACTCACATCCTGTTAATCTTTTATTTTAAAAAATCTATATCCAGTTCTTAATATGAATTTAATTTATTGAATTAAAGGCAAAAAAGGTGCCAGAACTGTGTTTCAGTGCTCTCTACAACAAAAAAAGCACTGCATACACCCCCCCTTAATTTTTCTATTTCTTTACAAATCATCTACTTTTGATAAAAGATTCTATGGCTAAAATTATAGCATAGCGTTATCTTTCTTCTTGCAATCCTTCAGCTGTTAATCCCCAACTTCCTACTTTAAGAATGCAAAAGTACAGGTAGATCTGCTAGTTTCAGCAATCAATCTGCTCTTTATATAGGGATGTTTCTCAGCCTTACCATAAGGGATTGCACATACCCTAAAATTCAAACCTTGTCATAGTCCCTTAAGGCTTTTGTTAAGAAAAGAAAACAGGAGGCTCAGATAGGGATTTAATAGCTGAGTTCATACATCACTTTAGGACTTATTTATTTCAACTATTGTTTATTGGATAATTCTCAATGATTGAGTTCACCCTTCAGGCTGGCCTGTAAACTGCTTCCTTAGGGAAGCATGCCTAGAAGAACAGTTTTGAATTCCATACGGCTGGGTTCTCACATCATGTGAACACACAGTAGTTTAATTTTAACTTAGCGTCATGCCTACAATATTGGCACCAACCACAATGGCCTTAGAATGAGATTGGAAAAATTCATAGAGGACAAGACTAACAATGACTGCAAATCATTAGTAACCTATTATCTCATGTTGGTAAGGAGCATGAGCAAGAAGGTACTGTTGAGTTCACATCCTGCTGTAGGCACACCATATGTGAACAAAATGTACATTACACATCAGCTTTCCTCAGCCTGGGTGTCTTCCAGTTGTATGGATTTCAACTCTTAGATTTCCCCATCAAGCAGACTACTGCTAAAAACCTATAAGATATCATATACATCAAATGCTGCTCTGAAATAAACAAGCTATCATGGTTGCAATCCTGGACCACCTATGCAGAATGTAAGGACTGTATGACCTTGATACTAAAATGTCTTCTCCCAGAATGGAAGAATATATATTGGAAGAATATATATTGCATACCTTATTTATATACACAAACACACTTCTTGCCTGCTGGTCATCTGATTTACAAGACAAACTAGGAAAGGAAAGTATAAGATACATACTGACTGCAGTCCAGCATGTAATTTAAAGATTAATCTTTACTAGCAACAAAACAAGAAATCTATGATACATGCATACACTCCACTGTCTGTGATAAAAGAACTATTGTGATGGTTTTGTCAAAGATAGTGAAGGAGACAAAGCATTACCCATCAAACCATGTGGAACAGAATTAATGTCTAAATTCTATCTGACATTTTGCATATCATTCTGAGTGAAGGCAGAAACAAAAGTTTTCAGGACCAAATCATTGCTTCATGGAGCAGCATACGCTTTCCAGTTGAATCCTGGCCCTTTCAGGATGGTGATAGAAAAGAGATACATCATGTTCCCACCCATGATGATCAATGAAACCTATCATCGTCAGTGCTGGAATAGTCAAGTCCTATAAAGTGCTGTAAAGAGCTACCACATGGAGCTTCTGATTCTGCTGCTCCACCTTTCAGTCTCCCACTGTTGAAATACCTTGTCCAACCATGTAATTAATACCAAGAGTTAGGACATAGAGCAGCACCCTCAATTTGCTTTCCCTTCATCATTTGGGCAGGCATCTACCTGAGGCCCAGATAGAAAAAGAATGGAAATGCCAACTGAAAATAGTTTGTTCACGCTTTTGTTCAACCCCAAAGCAATCCAGTTTCACAAACATTATCTTGCATACCTTCAGCAACAACAAATTCTGCTTAACATCTTACATCTTAAGTCAACTTGGATTCAACTGCAACATATTTTGTTGGGGAAGACTTAAAGGCCCTCAAAAATATGTTCAAATGTATGCACCGCAGATAGAACATATTCGGTCCAGGTCAACATTAACGATTGTGTCAAATCTATCCATCTTAATTCTATGTGTGAAATCTGCACAAAAATTAACACCTAGCCATACACACATACAGCTTTTTAACATATTTCCCCAAGAAATATAGACTTATGGCTTGTTTCATCAACATAAGCAGATTTCTAATCATGTTATCCTAATATACACATCTTTAATATACACATTAGCAGGTTTTTAAAATGACGTTTACATTACAAATCCAGAGATGTAAAATTCAGAGTATACTGTAATTTTGTTCATTTGAGAGGTGCAAATCAAGTGAGCTCATACTGAAGTTTCTTAGAATGCTTATTGAAAGGATCAAATTCCTGAGACCTATGTACGTCACTGGTGATATAACTATCCGCCTAGTCTCTGTACATCTCCACCTAAATGCCTGCTTAAGGATTTGATTTTATCGTTTCTGAGCAAAAATAAAAAAAAACACCTAGGATGTGTTTCCAGGAGGTCTACAGTGGGATTTTATCAAGCTGCAACTTGCAGATAGAAATGCTTCAAACCCATTATCGCTAGATGAAGCCTCATTTGACCATGTGATGAAGTAGCTGGATGACTCGATTCTGCTTGGGCTACCACTAATGTTCAGTAATCTTCCTGAGCGGTTAGGCAGAATTTAGGTGACATGAATCATCCAGTTCAAAGTAAAGGGCAAGGAGAGCCTTCTGATGAGACAAGAACTACAACTAGGAAGAGGAACTCGCTGTAGCACCATCCCAAAAGCAATGCGGTGACTATGGCATGTAACTCAGTACCTCGTGATTCTTAATGATACTCAGTCCTCATTAATCTGAAAAGGTAAACCCAGGAAAAGCCCCCAAAGCACAAGCAGTTACATTAAAGCACCCTCTTCAGTCAATCACCCTCCTGAATATTCCGTTCAAAAGAATAAAGAGAAAGGAGGAGAGCACAAGGAAGCATCATGTTTCACTCACCTTGCTCCATCACTTGTTTCTCTTGTGGATGGTAGCTGTGATGCTGGGAAAATGATGCAGGGCTGTTTCAGGCTCTCAGTGGGAAGAAGAAGGAAGCCCAAGTGACTGTCTTCAGTCCAGGTTGACTAGAAGATGCAGGGAGCTATTTGATGATGAAACGCCTGGCTGGTTAAGTAGAGACACTCAGAAGCCAGTGACTCGGACAGGTGTTTCTATACACTCTTGGTCCTCATTACATTCCCTGCCTCCTCAGCTACTGCCCCGCCCCTTGCCAGATCCGCCTAAAGCTCCGCTCCTAAACTCTGCCTCTTGATTTAAACTCTGCCTCTTGATTCAGTTTGAAAATGATTGAGCAAGACCTGCTCCTCTTCTCCTTCTCCTTCTCCTTCTCCTTCTCCTTCTCCTTCTCCTTCTCCTTCTCCTTCTCCTTCTCCTTCTCCTT
>JANHFO010010538.1:28447-45426 GCA_032468095.1 Pareas carinatus | reverse complement strand
TTCCTTCCTTCCTTCCTTCCTTCCTTCCTTCCTTCCTTCCTTCCTTCCTTCCTTCCTTCCTTCCTTCCTTCCCTGCTGCTAAACAAAGAAACAAACAGCACACAAACAGGATTTCCTGGAATGGATTATTTGAATGGGGAAGATCCCCCTCAAAAAGAGAGATAGCAGACAAGGATCAATAGACAACAAAGAAAATGAAGCACCTTTTAAACTAGACCATTAACATAGCAATCAGTAATCTTTCAGTCTGATTTGTGAGGTGTGTCCTAAAACAGACAGATTGTTCCCAATTCACAGTCTGAAGTGCTACCATCCCCTTTGCTGTTGCTGCATTCTGCCACCTTGTATGTGGAGTGTCTTAGACTAAAATCTCTTTTGATTTTTAGAATACTCCACCAGACAGAGTAATAAACTCAAGGCATTCACACATATCAAGGCTGAAATCACTTAAGCTAAAGATTAAAAGTTAAAAAGGGAAGAAGGGAGGAAGAAGGAAAGAAATGCAGATTTGTATTACTGAAAGTGTGGGAGGTTGTTTTTTATTTAATGGAATGAGGAAAAGATGACAGCCTCATGGGGGATTTTCTTTCTGGTACCCATAAAAAAGTGTTGGGAAAAAGAGGGAAATGGTATGCAAAGAAGAGGTGATGACTGGCCGCTGAAGATTTCCTGTGCTGTAATTTTGGTTTAACAAATCTATTGCTTTCATGGGAACAGAGTCTGAAAGGATATGATGGCATCTTAAGGTATTGATTGGTAATTGTAATAGATGTTGATATTGCATCACAGTAATATAATCCAATGCGTATTTATTTAGAACAGAGAATCTTACGTGGATTAAAACGGATCCTTGCCAAAAGGAAATGCACCACAGGCTGAGAAAATGATGAATGGTCTTTCTCCCAGATGTCTTCAGAAGAGTTATCAGCAAGTAACTCTACCAAGGGTTTACACAAACCATTTTTGCATCTTCAAAGAGCATGCAGGACTTCTCCCTCCCAGATCAAATCTTTGTAGGATGTTAATGGGTGGCCCTCTTTCGTGAATGTAGGAGCTTTCTATTCACACCGGACATTGATTTATTTGTCTAAAATAGCTATAATCCACCCTATTACCCTGGGCCACCTAGAGCAATAAAATAACACCAAATGGGATAACTGCAAATCCAGAATTAAAGCCCATGAAATGCATGCCCCTCCCTTAAAACTGCCAGGGCCAAAGACTGAAAAGTCTAATGCCCCAAAGGCATTTGATGAAAAAGGAGATGGCAAAGGGGAGACAGTCACTGATTCTAGCAGTGGGCAAGCTGAGCGTAGGGCATGCTGGCTGGGGAATTCTGGGAGTTGAAGTCCACCTGCCTTAAAGTTGTCAAGATTGGGAAACCCTGGTCTAGAGGATCCCACTCAGGGACAGAAGGCATGCTTATGGTGTAGCTTAAACAGATGGAGGGAAGGTTGGGACGTGTAGCAGGTCCAACCACATTCATTGTAGAGGCAAAGACCGAATGAGTTATCCTTCCCATCCATAGAAATGTACAGGTAGTCCTCGGCCTACGACCACAACTGAGTCCAGAATTTATGTTGCTAAGTGAGGAATTTTAAAGTGAGTTTTGCCTCATTTTACCACTTTTCTTGCCACAATTGTTCAGTGCATCATTGCAGTTACTAAATTGTTAAGTGAATCTGGCTTTCCCATTGACTTTGCTGGTCAGAAGTTCACAAAAGTGGATCACATGACTGCAACCGTCATAAATATGAACCAATTTCCAAGCATCTAAATGTAAATCACGTGACAGTGGGGATGTCGCAATGGTCTAAAGTGTGAAAATTGGTCATGAGTCGCTTTTTCAGTGTTGTTGTAACTTCAGTCACTAAACGAACTGTTGTAAGTCTAGGGCTACCTGTGTTTATATATTAGAGCTACAATATATCCCACCATTATTATTTTTACAAATAACTTAAGGTGGCAAACATACACAGTACTCTTTCTCCTCTTATGTTCCCCACAGCAACAGGGCTGAGAGCTTTGCTTTAAGTCAAACTCTGTCGGAAAAAGAAGAGCATGATTTGGCTGATTACGTAAAAGACAGTCAAGGGCGCATCGGTGCAAGTTAAAAATTAAAACTTACTGAATATACAGGAAACGAAACATGAATATCAAAGACAAGTAATGCAAACACAAAAAAGACTTCTGGTAAGGAAAAACATTATACACTGGAGACAAATTCCTTGTGTGTCCAGATACACTTGGTCAATAAATAAATTCCATTTTTATTCTGTTCTGTTCTGTTCTCTTCTACGGTCAATTTCTACAAAAGATTGAGAGGGAAATGGAGAAGATCTGAAAATTAAAGTCGACAGATTATGGCATATACCTGCTGTGCTGGTCCTAGTCATCAACACAGTGGGTGACATAGTAAAAAGTCTCAGGTGCCACTTAGGAAATCTGTGCATTGACAAAATTTTCGTCTGTCAATTACACGAGACCACACAGTTTAGATCAGCATATATACTATGCTGATGCATTACAACAACATCTTAGGCTTTTGGAAAGAACTTGAGGCAAATGAAGGCCAAAGGACTACTAAAAAACTAGCACTTGTGACTTTATATTGTTTTTTCTAATAATATAATGATATTAATTTTTACAAAAAAAATAATACCCTGCTTGGCACTGCCTATATCCTCAGATGCTACCTTAATAATTCTTAGAAACTTGGTTAGGACTTGAATGATTATGTTTCTATCACAATCTGTGCATTTAATTGTAGATCACCCATATAATGGTACATATAATTCGTCGCCCGGAGTCACTTTATATATACGGGCAGCTATACAAATGTGATAAATAAATAATAACGATGTATATTTATATTTAAGATAACAGCCAATTTATTATCTGCTCCTATCAAGGTTTATGGCCATGGCTACTTAAGTAATAAAATCTATTTATTACTTTATCATGGTAGTTTTATTCTCATCGCTACTGTGGATGAATAGATAGACAAACACTAATGGAGTGCATTAACTTTGAATGAAATAAATACATAATCTTATACAATCTGTACATCACGCTCCCAAGTTTTGCTCCATTTGCGGTGCTCTTCTCTTCCTCTTAAATAATTTCTTCCTGCAGGCTCAAAATGCTTACATATGTGATTTTTTGTTTGTTTGTCCACCTAAGTTTTGGTTTCTTTCAATCTGAAATATCCTGGCAGATAAGGGTGGAGAAATAGAATCACGACAGGGAAGGAAAATCGTTTGGCTGCCTGTGCTTTCTGTTGCTCAGGCTCTTTCTGATCTACCCATTCCTGCTTCTGCCCCCCCCCTTCTTTCCCCATAAGGGAAAGCACCAGAGAAAAGGAGAGGAGAGAAGGCAAGACCAAAGGACAGGAAGGGAAAGTACAGTGTAGTTCCCCACCCTTGCTGTTCTTTCCTTAACAGGCTCTGAAGCAGTATTTAGTGACTGTCTCAGTTGCGGTTCCAGCTTTGGCTGTGGGTGGGGCCTCAGGCCCTCCTCCCAAAGGAGCAGACCTATGATTTGGGAATCCTTTTGAACTCGAGAGTTCCTGCTTAGAGTTGGTTGGCCAACTATATGTATCTGAAGACTAAGAGGCTGTTATGTACTCAATGTATATAGTTGTGTTAACTGTTTAGGAGGGAAATTTAAACTTTCCTATTTGGGCGGGCTTTTTCTAGCCCGGTGATTGGTTAAGGCCCTGTGGGACTAGAGTATAAATAGCAGGCATTTGCCTGCAGTTCCTGGTTTCCCATTTTGTGTCAATAAATGCTGTTGCAGCAATGTTGATCTGGTTCTTGCCTACTGAAGCCCACTACACAATAGAGGCGCTAATGACAGTGACTCATCCCCTTCCAGTCAGAGGTGATGCAGATGCTTTTACTTATAGTAAAAGCTAAAATCGATTTGAAATGAGCAGTGGTCTGTCTGCTAACCAAGATTTAGCAAATTAGTCTAAATTGGTCTTAATTGGTCTAAAATGTGCAATGGCCTGTCTGCTAAACGAAATTTAGCAGCATAACCATAAGCCTCTGATAGCTGCAATGGCTACCGAATTGCCCCCAAGCTCAATCAAAGCACCTATTTCTGTATGGCCTGGCTCCATGTAGGACTGTCTCTCCTCAGAGGGTTCAACTCTTGTGTGTCTTTTCAGCAAGCAAATGCAGGGGTTCCAACCTATGTGGAGGGGAAAGCCCACTGACACTCCCTCTCTGTAGTTGCCCCCCTGTCTGGAGCAGCTTGTCTCTGGAGACATATTGAGCCTCTTTAACAGTTTAGCTTTTTATTCCGCAGGGCCTATGGGTGCCAAAAGGCTAGGATTTACCATTACGAGTTTTGGTTAATTGCATTTTGTTTAATTTATATTATTGCATTTGTTCCTGCTGTATTGTCAGCCACTGAATCTTCCGAAGTGGACAAATTGGTTTCTATTAATTCATTTCTGTCATTTCTGTCTGCCAAGTTATATATATAGCACTCCCTCCAGTGATTTGCCCCTCCTCTTAAAACAATAAGCCACCACCTTGAGGCAGATTCTATAAAAAGAAGAGCCAATGACTCAAAATCAACCCATGAATTCCTTGATGGAAAATGAATTTTAGTTCTTTCATCCTAAAGGACATTTAAATAATAACTGATTGTGTGTCTGTGGGGAAAAGCCTTTCCAGATTGTTGCAAGGAAGAGTCATGTCAATTTGAAGCTTAAATTCATCTGGTTAAAACTAGCAAGAAAGTCAATTACATCTGTAACTTGCAACTTTCTCCCTTCAGAGAATGTTTTCTGCTTTGCTATCACTGCTGATTTATAACCCATAGATTCACAGAAGTGCGGGGCAGGGATCTGTTGGGAATTGCCCAGCCAGACAGGGAGAAGAATCAAGTGAGTAATTAGCATTGAATCTTTGGGCAGCCACAAGAGATCAAAGACTCCTAAACTCCATTAAACCTTATCTGTCTATTCTCAAAGCAAGCAGTGTGGCTGATTCATGTATTATAGACAGAATACAACAGAGAAGTTAGCTTGAATTCTATACATGTAAATCTGGTGCTTGTGTCTGATGGATCTCTCTCTCTCTCAGATGACTATGCTCTGCTCTGTTTCAGTATTTTGGTACCAGCTTTTATATATGTCTTGGAGGTAAACTTTAATTCAATAGCAAAATGAAAGGACATTTCAGAAACAATGACTAAGGGAAGAGTCTGATGAGCTTTAGTGGTCATTGAGCTATTAACAACAGTTAAAAATAGTTCTCTAAGGTAATACTAATAGAGATTTAGGCACTAACTAAAGTCTTACTAAAGGTGTGTAAATTGGATGAATTTTAAAGAACATCTGTTTGTGGTCAGATAAAGATCAGTCATAGCTGAGCTCCAACAAAGAGTTGAAGAGTTAATCTCTTCAGCCATGGAAAGAAGATCCAGTAATGTTGAGGATGTGTTGGAATAATGAGAGAAAAGCCAGGAAGGAAAAAAAAGTGAAGACAGTTTATTCCTTGCTAAACCAAAGACAGCCATGAGTAAGGAATAAAGAAGAGGCTTTTCTTCTTAAAGCTAGAGTAGCATAAAATGTAACAAAAATATATAGCAATATCATAGACTCATAATTATTCCCTCCCTTAAACAGAAATTTAAATCTTATACAATTAGGGGATCATTAGGATAGTTATTAGGATATCATTAGGAGATTATTTAGGAAAACAACTCTGGGGAACTCTGACAAATTAGGTTATCAAAGTCCAGTCTACCATAATACTACTGAAAAAGAAAAATAAGAGATCCCAGAAGAAACCAGCCTGGTTATATAAACTGATAAACTGAAAGACAAAAAGGGTAAGTATAAAAAAATGGAAAGAGAGACACATAACCAGGGCAGAATGTCAGCATATAGTCGAATCTGTAAATATGAAGTTAGGAAAGTTAAGCCTCAGAATGATCTAAGACTTGCAACAAATGTCAAAAATAATTTAAAAAGTTTCTTTCAACATGTAAAAAAACAAGAAAGAAGTCAAGGAAATGATTGGTCCACTAATAGGAGAAGATGGCAAAGAGGTGACGGACAGTAGGGAGAAAACAGAACTGCTTAATTCATTCTTACACAAAATGGAAAATAAAACACTCCAACCTATCAAAAGCAGTACTGTATAAAATTAGGAATACAAGTCAAAATAGACAAGAAACTAGTAAAACAACATATCCACTCTAGAGGAGTTCAAATCACCAAGACAGATGGATTGTATCCCAGAGTTCTGAAGGAGCTGGCAGATACGATCTCAGAACTATTGAACCATATCATTCAAAGATCCTGGAGCACTGGGAAACTACCAGAGGACTGGAAAAGAGTTGGTGTGGTTCCCATCTTTAAAAAAAGGGGGAAGAATTAATCCAGGAAACTATTACCAATCTACCAATCAGCCTGTCATCAATACCTGAAAGATCCTGAAAAACATAATTGAGCAATTGATTTGCAAACACCTAGAAACAAGCAACACTATTAATAGAAGCCAACATGGGTTTGTCACAAACAGGTCATGCCAGTTATTGCATTCTTTGACAAAGTGAATAAATTAGTGGACCAGTGAAGTGCTGTGAACATAGTATATCTGGACTTCAGTAAGGCATTTGACAAAATAGACCACAACTTCTTGGTAAGATAGAACAATATGGGATAGGCAGCTTCATCACTAGAGGGATTTGTAAGTGGCTGACCAACTGCACTCAGTGTATAGTCCTCAATGGAACTCCATCTACATGAAGGCTAGCATGAAGTGAGGTACCCCAAAGTTTTGTGTTAGGCCCAGTACTTGTCAACATCTTCATAAACAATTTAGAGGAGGAGTTAGAAGGCAAACTTATCAAATTTGCAGATGACACCAAACTGGGGACAATAGTCAACAATTTAGAAGATAGGCTCAAGATCCAGAAGGATCTTGACAGAGTTGAACATTGGGCCCTATGTTCAAGTCAGTAAATGCAATTCAGTACTGAGAAAAATAAGGCTTTGCATTTAGGTAAGAAAAACCAAATGCACAGGTATAGAATAGGTGGTACAGTATATGATGCAACAACAGCAACTATGAGAGGGATCTAGGAATCCTAGTGGACAACCACTTAAATATGAGCCAGCAGTGTGCTGTAATTACCAAAAAAGCCAATACAGTCCTAGGTTGCATCAACAGAGGGATAGTATTGAGGTTATATGAATTGTTAGTACTGCTTTACACTGCTCTGGTAAGACCACACTTTGGTCACTGTTGGATCCTAGGAGTCTGCTGGCTAAAGCGAAGCTCTTTGCTGGATCCTGGGAGTCTGTTGGTCAAGTGTGGCTCCTAGCTGTCTGACCTAATTAAGTGGTCAGCAGATGTTGGGAGCTGTTTCCCCCCTCCCAACTACTCAGACATTTGGGAGACCATTTAGCTTGACCCAGTGATTGGCTGTTGCACCAGCCCAATTTGTTATAAAAGACTGTCAGAATAACCAGCCGCTTGCTGGCTACAATTCATTCGTTACTTTGTAAATAAACACTGTTGGATTCACTAAGGTTTTCTCCAGTCTGCTTCTTTCCGTGGTTGGACCTAACAGTCACTACTACAGAAAAAAGATGCTGAGAATCTAGAAAGAGTGCAGCATCTAGAAAGACAGCAACAAAGATGATTGGGGATTGGAAGCTAAAACATATGATGAATGGTTACAGGAACTGGCTAGGTCTAGTTTTAACGGAGAGAAGGACTAGGGGAGACATGATAACAGTCTCCCAATATTTGAGAGGCTTTCACAGGAAAGAGAAGTCAACTTATTCTTCAAAGCACCTGAGGGTAGGACAAGAAGTATTGGATGGAAACTTATCAAGGAGAGATATAACTTAGAACTAACAAGACATTTCCTGACAGTGAGAACGATTCACAATGGAACAGCTTGCCTTTCAGAGTTATGAGTGCTTCATTACTGGAGGTTTTTAAGAGATTGACCAGCCATTTCTCTGGAATGATATAGGATCTCATTCTTGAGGAAGGTGTTGGACTAGAAGATCTTTAAGATCTCTTTCAACTCTGTTATTCTGTATTCTAGCCTTAAATCATATTCTACATTCCTGAGTCTTCGAACTTTTCATTTTCAATATCATCCATAACTGGTTGTTGCAGGAGGGAATTGCTTCAGTACTTTTAAAGAAAAATTGAAAGCACACTGTATTACAAAAAGAGAAGGCAGACTACTTTATGAATGAAAACTAAAAGAAATTGTTGGTTTATAGTATATTTTTCCAAAATTCCCAACCAGGAACATATTCTCCACGAAATTGTAGAATCCATACAGCTTTACAGTAGATTTTTGAATTTTTGCAAACATAGTTTTAATTCCTTCCGCATGATTAGGGGTATAGATATAGAATTCTGTCCCACCTACTGCAGAGGCAACGCCTTTAGCTACTAGAATCTGACCTAACGCTCACCTATTCTGTAAAAACATTTGTTTGAACACTGACATTTCTGCACTTAAGAAGCCACTTGCTGTAACAGCGTTACTTGTTATTTCTTTCAATAAAGCTGACAAATGCTTTAATTCATTGATTTTACTGAACAATTCTGTTTGTGGGAAAGATAAGTTGTATGTTGTTCAGTAGTGGTTTAGTGGCAGCTTTATTGTGTTAAAAAAACAAAACTGGTGTTAAAAAGACAAAAAAAATAGACTCACAAAAGCAAGTGGGAAAATGTTAATAAGCCTACTTTTTCAGCCTTTCAAGGTAGGCTAGGTCAGGAAGTAGACATTGCAAGGATTTCAGGAATGCTATTTTATTATTGTAGAGCGCAGTTACAAAATCTTGCAAGCTTGTCAGAGTTTCTCTTCCCCATCTTATATTAAACACAATCAAGGCGGGGTTATTTTGAGTTTCTTTCTCACACTTTCCACTTTCCGACTGTATAATTGTTTTTCTTCTCTTAATGGCTCATAAATTCATCCCTTAAAGTTATCTTTACATTACTTTACAGCTGCTCACAAACAAAATAATGCCCAACTAAAGTTGAAAACCCATTCTTGCAGGTCCTAGGGTATATAAAAGGTGAAGATGAATGACATAATGAACGTAGTTAGACTAGTCTTATTGTTTACCATAGTTGTATTAAAAGTTGACTTCCCTACATAAAATTCTGGGCTATTACACTGATGGCAAATGGTTGAAATAGGAAGGGGTGAGGCTATGATATATCAGATCCTTTCCTTCTACTAATAGCCCAGGTCTCACTTGACTTTAAGCTTACTTCCACGGCCCCATCACTTCTGTAGATGGCCTGTTATGAAAATTCTTCTCCACTGGAGGCTCACAAAGGATTCACATGGTGATGAGTGATGGGCTTTCTGAATTTCTATTGGACGTTCTGGGTTGCCCATAGGCAATTGTGATCAGCGGTTTCATCAGAAAGGGGCAACAAAGAAGCAGGGTTGAGAACAAGGAGTGATACTTATATTTAGAGAGGCAAGAAGAGAAAACTCATGGCTGGATAAGCCTGAAGGGAAAAAGTCCTGCAGTTTGGCTTTTGAGTCAGAGAGAAACCGAGAGTTTGTTGAGCAGCAAAAAGAAGCTGATGGGCCAAGACAAAGGATGCTGAAATTTCTGCAGAATAAGCAGCAGTAGCAGCAGCAGGATCTAATGCTTAGCTATAATGAATCTGTTTTATTCTGGTACCTTCATCTCGTCTCCAATCTACATTTAAGACTGAAGTCATCTTTAGCTGTATCAGTGCTAAAATAGTGTTTCTCCCTTGCTCATTGTCAATTCCAATGTTAGTTGTTGGACCTGTTGCCATTGGTTTGATGTCCTTTATATTTAATTTTAGACCCATTTTGACTCTGTTCCTTAACGTATTAATTACTAGATGTTAGGTTCGTGTAGCAAAGAAAGGCAGGAGTCCTTGAAGTACAACAGTAACTTTGTTTATTGAAGGTAACAGCAACTGGTAACAGAATCAACTGAGTGTTATTTGAGCTCTGCTTAAATAGGAGCTTCCAAAAAACTGAAAGAACCAATTACAAATACGGAAAGAACAATCGCCGAACTGTCTACTGCCCAAGAAGGGGGAAACAGCTAATTAACTATCTCTGGACAGCCTGATCAGCCAGACTTGCCGGATCCAACACCTCTCCCTACATAGATGAAATATGAACAAATATCCTGCTTTAAATACTCAGGCTTGCGACTTTGCCAACTGAACCTTCACGGTTCAACAGTCGATGGGGTGATTGGTGGGACAGACAGGGCCAGTGACTGTGGCAAGATATCTACTGCAATTTCAGGATCGGTGCTTTGTCCAAAACCTACAGAGGGCGAGGACATGTTGGCCGATGCCCAGCGTTGAAAGGGTCCCATCTCTGGTAAGTCAACTAGCTCCTCTTGACCGGAGTACCCTGGGGAGGAATATAAATCTTTATTACTGTCGGTAGTGGTTTGTGCTTCAGCTGGTTTTAATAGCACTTCCCACAGCTGATCTATATGTCGATGCCAGAGACGCCCATCATCTAATCTCACTTGATAAGAGCAAGGGCCAGAGATTTTCTCAATTTTTACAGGAAGCCATTTTAACCCTTGAGCATAATTCCTTGCCCACACAGTATCATCCATGTTTAAACTCCTGGTCACTTCAATAGGTCGTTTCACTGTGTCTGGAGCATATTCCGAGTGTAAGCGATTCATGATGGATCTCAGCTTACGGCCAAATAACATTTCTGCTGGACTCTTACCCGTGGTCTTACTCGGGGTTATATGCTGCCCCCAATAAAAAATTTTCCACCTGGCTCTGCCAATCCAAGCCTGCTTAGTGCCTTTTTCGCTATTCTGACAGCTCTCTCCGCAAGGCCGTTGGAATTTGGGTGAAACAGCGCTATTAAAGCATGGTGAATGCCACGGGATATCAAAAACTCTTCAAACAAGGTAGCCGTAAATTGCAGGCCATTGTCAGTAACAATGACATCTGGTAGATCATGTGTTATGAATAAAGTTTCCAGGTACTTGGCCACTGCGGGAGCTTTAGTGTCAGTCATTAAGTGTACCTCCATCCATTTGGAGAAGGCATCTACCAGTATTAAAAACATCTGCCCGTGAAATGGGCCAACAAAGTCTAAATGGAGACGTGACCAAGGAGCTCTGGGTCGCTCCCAATTCTGAGTTGGTATGTGAGGTGGGGCTGGCCAGGAGTGCTAACAGGCAGAGCAGCGGAATACTAGGTGTTCAATGTCTTTATCCATGAATGGCCATCAGACAAAACCTCTGGCCAGAGATTTCATTTTAACAATGCCAGGATGGCATTCATGCAGGGTGCCTAAAATACATGTCTGTAGTATGGTAGGGATTACTACTCTGTCACCTCACAACAGGCAGTTCCCTTGTACTGCCAGCTCTTCTCTGCACAATTTGAATGGTTTAAACACCTCAGCCATTTGTCCTTCTGGCCATCCCCTAAGCACTCAATTTAAAATTCTCTGTGGGAGTGGGTAGGATACGGAAGCAGACACTACCTCCTTAGAATTGATCAGTGGAGCTGCAATGCAATCCAGTAATATGACAGGCTCCCCCATCTCCACAGCGTTGTTTCAGTCGGCAACAGGCAACAGCTAAGCGCATCAGCATGCCCCACACTGGAGCCATATTTATGCAGTAACCAGTATGAATAGGCAGCCAGTAACAGGGACCAATGAATCATCCTAGGGGACAACACAGCTGGAGTAGGGCAATCACCTGCAAGTATACCCAGCAGGGGCTTGTGATCTGTTACTAGAGTGAACTGCCAGCCATATAGATACTCATGACAACGGCGCACTGAAGGAACCAAAGCCAGAACCTCCTTATCAATCTGACTGTAGTTGTGTTCAGGGGTCATTAACATATGAGAATAAAAGGCCACCGGTGCTTCCATGCCAGTAGGCAACGTGTGGCTCAAAACTGCACCAACGCCAAGCAGTGAGGCATCGCAAGTTAGTGTCACCGACAGAGTAGTGTTGTAATGGATTAACACTTGATTGCTTGAGAGTAAAGCCTTGAGCTTATTAAAAACTTCAGCCTCCCTCTGGCCCCATACTCAAGGGGTTTTCTTTGACAATAAACGATGTAATGGGTCAGCAATCGTAGCTTTTCCTTTTAGAAAACTAGGATAAAAATTTAGTAACCTCAAAAATGACTGTAGGTCCAGTTTATTTTTGGATACTGGGGTGTCCCTGATCGCTTGGACCTTATCCTTCATGGGGTGAATGCCTGCTCCGTCGACTCTGTAGCCGAGGAATTCCACCATTGATATCCTGAGTTGACATTTGTCTCTCCTTAATTTGAGACCCTTGTTCTTAAATGTTTCAAACACCTGCCTCAATCTTGTTTTTAGTTGTTCCTCTAACTCTGCAGTGACCAGAACATCGTCAAAATAGGACACGACTCCAAGGATTTTTTGTAACAGCTGTTCCATTACACCCTGAAAAATCCCTGGAGCCACACTGATGCCGAATTAGAGTCTGGTTACTTTAAAAGCACCACGGTGAGTCACAATTGTCTGTACCCCAGCCGTGGTATTATCAACAGGTAATTGTTGAGATGCCTGGGCCAGGTCCAATTTCGCAAAGATTTTGCCTGGGCCCAGGGAGTGAAGCAGGTGTTGAACCACTGGTACCAGGTATGCATTCTGTTGCAATGCTTTATTAATTGTGCATTTATAATCCGCACAAATGTGGATGGACTCATCTTTTTTAACTGGGGTTACGATTGGTGTTTCCCAGCGGCCATTGTCTGTTGGGACTAGGATGCCCTCTTCAATTAATTTGTCTAGGGCTGTGTCTAATTTGGCTTTTAGAGTGAATGACACTCTGCGCAACTTCAATCTAATAGGGGCCACCAGTAGATCTAAAGAGATAGAAATGGGTTTCCCCGTATACTTGCCTAGACTCTGATTAAACAGGTCTTGGTATTCCATAATTAAATCGTCTCGCCAACTTCCCAATGTGGAATGTATTCTGGTAATCCCCAGCCCCAGAGCCTCAAACCATTCAAGCCCCAACAGGCTTGGCAAGTGCTGTTCTACGACAGTCACAGATAAAAGTCCTTTAAATCTATTATATACCACTGGAATGTCCATAAACCCCAACACCGGCAGGTGATTTCTTTGGTAATCTCTAATCTGTAGATTTTGTGGCTGCAGCTGACTCTGTTTCATTCCTGGCAGGATCTTCTTTAACATTGCCCAGGACAAGATTGAGATCATTGATCCCAAATCAATCTCCATTCAGCAAGGCTTGCCGCTTAACTGTACCATGATGTAAATCTTTTTCTTGGCTTTGTAGCCGTTGTTACCGAACTTGATTCGGAATGCCTCAGATGAATCCAGTGTCTTTTTGGGTTTTCCCCATGGCTTGACATCATGCTTGGGTTTAAATTGACTATAACGAGACAGAGGCACTGGTGGAGCTGATTCCACCAGTTCAGGTGCTCTGCAAACTTTTGCTAAGAGGCCCCTCTTATTGCAATGCCTACATCCCTGAAATGACAGACGGATCTAGGGTGCTGGCTGCCACAACTGGGACATCTGTGCTTTGGGTCAGGCTGCTTTTGGTTTGTATGGTCAACCTTGTACAGCTCTTCATCTGATTAATCGATTACTGTATCCAATCTGCCCTGATTCACCGTAGTAGCAGCCTTTTCAGCTGCAACTGTTCCTGCCAACTTCTGGAGTGAGTCTGTGGCCTTTGCGGCAGCTTGAGACTCATCGAGGGCTCCATGCAGTGTTAGGTTAGGATTTGCTAGCAGTCTTCGCTGAAGCCTTAGATCGCACACCCTCAAACTTAGTTGATCTAAAAGGCTATCATCCACGTTTGCGAATGCACAGTGAGTGGCTGCTTTTCTTAATGCTGCCATGTACTGATTAATCGATTCACCTCCACGCTGCATCCTGTGCCTAAATTCATGTCTTTTAATGAATTTTGATGGCACCGGAGTATAATATGCTTGTAAAGCATCAGTCAAATCTTTCCATGACATGGCTTGCAGTGTATTCGGTTCTGCTAAAGTGCATGCAGAATCGAATACCTCATGGCCACAGTTATTAAGGAATATTGCTTTCCTTCTGCCGTCGGTCAAACTGGGGATCGCATGAGACAGTGTAAAGAAATCAAATCTGGCCATAAATACTTCCCAAGTCTCCTTTGCAGGATGGAATGGTGCTGGAGGTGATAACGTGGCCATACTTGAATTTCAGCAGCTGTTTAATTCTGGCTTCCTTCATCCTTTCCTTCCCCCAAGCTTCGTCACCAATTGTTAGGTTCATGTAGCAAGGAAAGGCAGGAGTCCTTGGAGTGCAACAGTAACTTTGTTTATTGAAAGTAACAGCAACTGGTAACAGAATCAATTGAGTGTTATTTGAGCTCTGCTTAAATAGGAGCTTCCCTAAATCTGAAAGAACCAATCACAAACACAGAATGGACAGTCACTGCTCAGGAAAGGGGAAACAGCTAATTAACTATCTCCGGACAGCCTGATCAGCCAGACTTGCCAGATCCAACACTAGATAGAGCCCACAGATCATCTGTATTTTCAGTTTAAAGAGTAGTATAATTAATACAGTGGAGATTATACTGTTTCTTCCTTCAGTTTTAAAAATACATCTTCTTTTAGTCTAGCTTCTTTTAATTTTATTCAGCATATAGGCAGAACAAATAAGGGGAAAAGATTCAGCCTTACTATCCTAGAACGAGTGTTTTGTCATGTTCCTTACAGACTAGGATTTCTGTCCTGTGCACAGTTTTACACGAGGACAATAAGATGTTCTGAGATTCCCAGTTTCATAAGGACACCCACAGCTTGACATAACTGAAGGTCTTTTTATAATTCAGCACAAACCGACTTCTTTTTGGTATTCTTTGGTTTTCTCAATTATTCAGGGTATATCAGCGATAATGTCTCATGTTCTCGCTTTTAAAAAGCCAGCTGAACATTTGGAATCTCCTTTTCTGTGGAAGACTTTAAAGCTGTTCCTCAGCTTTTTGTGTGTGTGAAATTAAAATATGACACAATTGTTTGCACAGTCTGCTAACTCTCCTTTCCTTGGTATTGATATATAGACTGTCCTCTTCCAATCTTTTGGACACTGTCATTTGTTGTCTTATTTATTTATTTAGAATAATAATAAACAAACATGGTTAACAAGTCGCACTGCTTGTTACTGCTATAAAGCTAGGTAACATAAATCTGTGATGCAAAGCACAAAAGAAATCCATTTAATGTAATATACATAGCCCAGGTTGACCTGTGGAGTCCTTGGTGACCTCTGAGCTTCGTCATTTGCTTGCAGATGTTTCAATATCTGACTTGGTAACATCATCAATACTAGGTCTGGAAGCCTTTGAATTAGCCACATCATAAACACCACTAGTACACCAAATGACCCGAGGTGTTCTTCAGTAGCATGCTTCCATCAGATCTGAGGAGCTAGCATCTGGCACGATATTGTGGCTCACTTTATGTTATCTATTCATGTGTTTGTCTCTTCATAAAAGCAGAGGAGTGATTGCCCATTGCATTCTCCCACTCAGCATAAAATATTTATTTATTACTTATTAAATTTGCTTACCACCTCTCTCACCACAAAGCAACTCTTTGCTGTTGCCATTGTTACTGAAGTGATCATCTGCCTCCATGTTTCTGCTGCTTGATATAGAGGACTGCTGGCTTTAGCTGGGAAGCTAAGATGACCTTCATGCCTACTGTGTGGTAAATATATACTCCCAGTTGGTCTCACTTACCTACTGTGAGTATACATCCTTGCAACCCCCCCCCAAGTATTTTGCTCATCGATCCCAGGAATATATTCCTCCATTACAATGGGGCAACATATATGGTTTTATTTTTAATGTATTCCTTGGATATAAAGTTTAATTAAGTAAGGAGATTATAGAAAATAATGGTAGAAGGAGCATCAAGATATGCAAATGCTGTTAGGCATTGTCTCCATTACCTTTGGAAGGAAGTCAGATGATGGAAATGGCAGGGAACAGAGGTAATAGAAATTAAATAGAGATTATCAATACATTTCTGTTGTCTTAAAGAAGATTGGAGTGCATCTCAGTTCAGCAGTGGGGAAAGTCACATAACGACACGGCTGGAATGAGCTGGGTAATTGGGAAGTGTGGAGTGTCCAGTGTAAAACAGGCATAACCTGCTTAGTTTCTTGGTGATTTGCACACACACACACACACCACACACATCGCAAGAGAGAAAACCCAAACTTGAACAAAAATCCCTCCACTGAAAATTGGAGAAATGTGATTGTGGAGGGCATCAGGGCCTATAAAGATCCTGGGGGAGGGCGGGATACATGTTCCCTGTCCCTCTGAGATAAAAGATGTCTGCCTTCAATGTACAGAGGCCCCCTTCACAGAAGGCACTGCAACACAGTCCTCTTGTACTGCCACCACACCATTCTTCCGCTGCAGCCAAGTCTGATTTCTTTAAAGTGGGGTGTATCAATGTGTAAATGAGTAGTTGACATTTGGCATTTGGTCATTCTGAGATTTTGTGGGGTATGGGTTTAAACCACCACCCTATTCTGGGAACACTTGCCTCACTCTATTTCCCTGGCCAGAAATCTGAGCTCCCCAGAAGATTTCATAGACAGTTTTATCAACCAACCAGATCTTAATCTTCTAGTCAGTTTCTATCCTGCAAAACAACTGTGTTTCCCCATTTACATAACCAACCTGTAGCAGAATCTTGCCTTAACCACTCCTGCCCTCATCCTCAGGTTCGAGCAAGCCTTTTCATCCCTCCTTGCTCCAATCCTCACATACAGCCTTCCTGCACTTAACCACAGTCCAAAGATGCATATATTTTTTTCTGCGGCATTCCTGTGGTAGTAGTTCCTGCATGAATAGGATGGCTGGTGTGGCCCTTGACTGGGTTGTGCCTATGCGGCCTCTGACCCGGCGCTGCACTGTCCCGG
>JANHFO010010530.1:6734-21556 GCA_032468095.1 Pareas carinatus | reverse complement strand
TCAATCAAGAAAGGAGTGCCAGCAAAAAGAACTACAAACACAACCACAATCTGGTCATTTGTAACCATGGATGATTTGTCTTACCCCCAGTATTCTGCCCAGATGATAGAACCATTTGAAAAGAGAGAGGAAGCAAAAGAACAAAGGCTAACAAGAGAAGTGAGGAAGCACTTGGAGGAGCAGAGGATACAGCAACATCAACTCTTTGAAACAAGAGCTGAAGCAGTGGGAGGGGCAAGGCCAAAAAAGAAGGATCAAGGGGGTTTTCGAGCAGTTATCCAAAAGCTGCAAAGTGCCAAAGGTGGTAATTTGGAAGGTTAAGAGATTGAAATCTTAAATGAGAAAGAAAGGTTTTTATTATATAAGGCAATTTAATAATGTTTTGACTTGTTTGTAAGAAGAGTATAGTAATTACTGGATCAAAAATATTTGATTAACTTAAAATTGGCTACACTTCTTTTTTTATTAAAAAGTTTTGTAAACACATACAGAGTAGAAAAGATAAAAAAGTAACAAACCTGAACACTTTTTCTGCCTCCTCCCTCTCCTCCTCTCCCACCCCCACTCCCACTCCACTCCCTCTAACCCTCCCCCCGACTTCTCAGAGCAAAAAACAGAACATGACATATTACAAACACAAGCTAAATTATACTAATAATTTGTAAAAAAAACAACCTCCTATTCATTCTAATCTTAACTCTTCTTTTATCCAACATCTCCATATTCATCAGCTTTTCGTTGAATTTGTAATAAACCAAAAATCATACACCATCTATTCCCTATTATCTTAGATTACCTCCATACATTTCATATTTATACTTAAATTTATATTAATAGCTTTTCATTGAATTTGTAATAAACCAAAAATCATACACCGTCTATTCCCTATTAACTTAGATTACCATCATACATTTCACATTTATACTTAAATTTGTAATAAACCAAAAATCATATAACACCTCCAGTTCTATATCCTTAAGTTACATTCATATATTTCATTCACATTCTTAACACATTGAGTGACCCAAGTAATGCTCATAACGTGATTCCTAGTATTTTATTCATAACCATTTTAAATTAAAAACTCCATCTATCTTACTCCCCCTTCATAACCAGAGATTCTAGAACTAATACAACAAGAACTATAATCAGTTATTAATTAATCAAATAATTTGATCCTATAATTATTAACTCTTCAAACAATTATAAGTTATCTTATGTAATAAAAATTCTTCCCCCCATTTAACCTTTCCATCCCATCATAGCTGCTCGATACTCCATCATTTTTAACCTTGCCCCTCCCTCGCTTCCACTCTTCTATCAGTAAGTTGATATTGCTGTGTCTTCTGCTCCTCCAGACGCTTCTCCCCTACTCTTACTTGAACAATATCCTGGAGGTGAAGCAAATCTCCCTTAGCTGCCACTTCAGCAGGTTGTGGTTGTATTTGTAATTCTATCTGTTGAGTCTCCTTCCTAAGATGGTCCACAGCATTTCTCCTCTGCCATCTTGGTGATGCTGATAATGATGGCTGTTGTTGTTCAGCCCTTAGAACCTTGTCAAGAAAATCTTTAGCTTTCAAAACTGTATTCAAGCGATGTATAACTCCAAGATAATTCAGAGCTACACCAGCAGGGACCTCCCATCTGAATTGTATTTGACGTCTCTTAAGCTCATCCACCAAGAAAACAAAATCTTTCCTGGCTCTAAGCATCTTTGGAGGAATCTCTTTCAGTATTAAAATCTCTTTACCGGCCGCCTGGAATTTATTTTTATAGGAGGCTTGCAAAATTTCATTTCTGAGGCACCTCGTGGTGAAATAAATCACAACATCTCTTGGCAACTGTCTTTGTCTAGCAATCCAGGAGTTGGCCCGATAGATCTTGTCAATTTGTGCTATAACTAACATAGGCTGCACTCCCATTTCTCTTGCAAAAATTTCTGAAAAAAATTCCTTTAAAACTTCCTTGCCATTCTCTTTTAGGCCACGCACCCTTAAAGCAAATTCCATTGATCTATATTGCATTAAAGTCATTTCATCCTCCGTTCCGTCAACTCTGGTCTGACAAAATCCTCCCTTATATCCCTATTCTGCTTCACCAAAGCTTCCTTCATTCTAGATATTTCCTCTTAAATTGCCACTTTCACTGCCTTCTGTATTGTAACTTTGATAAATTCCTGCAAAGACTCCACTGTCATTGATTGTAAATCAGTTAAAAATGGTGGTTTAGATGCTTGAGCCGGGGAACTCCCAGCATTTTTAGAAAGTCCAGCTTTTGAAAGTTTAAGAGATCACTTATCTTCTTAAGGGAAGGGGGAAAGATTTTTTTAAAATCCAAATTTAGAATCCAGTAGATTTAAACAGCCAAAAAAGCTGTTCCACTTTGAACAAAGGCTTTTATTAGTTCAAAGCTCTCATAGCTTTCACTTTTGCAGCTTTTAACCTCTCACAAGCACCATCTTTGATACATTGTATCTTTCGATGTCTTTTAGAAAAAAACTTTTAAATACCGAGTTAAGTTACAAAAAAAAACAACCCTGCCAGAAGTCCTGCTCTTGCTCAATCCGTTTCCGAAAGCTATAGTAAAAAAATTATTGAATGGAGGTGTTCGCGACATTTTGTTCTGCCTCAGCAGAAGTGTCCCAGGTGCGGAGCTTTTGCCAGATCTCCCTGGGGAGCTCTCACCCTTTCAGCCCCAGAAATAAATCCACCTTTCCCTCTTCTCCCGTGGGAAAGGCTTCCAGCCACCTAACAGCTGATTTTAAGCTGTCAAAGCGGCTTAACGCAATCCCAGGGGTGGCGGACCCAAAGAGACCGTCCTGCAACGTCTACGGTGCCACCAGAAGTCAGTTCTTAGGAGTTCTTATGGTAAATTATGTGTAGATATTTGGGGAGTCTAGATCTTCATTTAACTGGAAAAGCATGATGGGTATGTGGGGAAGACAGTACTATGGAATGTCTTTACTAGAGGAATTTGATGCAAGAAAAAGAACTCTTAATAACAAAATAAAAATAAGCAGATCCAGTGTCATGAATCAAATGCACTATTCAGAATCCAGTAGAGGAAAAGCAATATGAAAATCAGCAGAGGAACAGAAACAGGAATTCTGGTTTTAATATCTACCATCACCCTGTCAAGATGAAGATGAGGATGATGCCTTCCAAAAGCAAACTGCATTACAAAAAAAAGTGTGCAGTTCTAGTGATGAAAGACTTCAATTATCCTGGCATCTGTTGGGTCACTCTGCAAATCATGTCATTCCAGGTAATGTTTGACTTGTCTTGCTGACAACATTCTCCTTCAGAGGGTGAAGAAAGGCAAACAAGAATAATTTGAACTTGACTTATTATTAATCAGGAAGACTTAGTCAAGAAAGTGAGAAACAGCAGGAACTGACCAAATCATGCTAGAACTTTTGCTTTTATGGAAAATCAAAATTCATTGTGTGTAGGTCAGTGTCAGTATGTGTATGTATGTATGACTTTTAAAAACCAAATTGTATTGTTGTACAAACAATGTCAATGATGAAGACCTCAACACCATTAGACCCATTAAAACTAATTGTGACTCACCCAAAGATGATGGATCAGGTCAGTTCAGGCAGAGAATGTTCCAGCCTATGTTAAGCAAACTTGGGTAGATATTGAAGTTGTTATACTGATGGCTCTAGACTTGCACAGCTCATGCTTTTGTTGTGCTTTTGCAGTTTGCCTTACTTTATAACCTTGATAGACCTTACGGATGAGACCATGCTACGTAGAATAATTTTGTGCCAGTGCTTCTCAGGTAGTCATGTCCAGATCAAATGATTTCAGGGAGGTCTTTAATGTATCTTTGTAACATTTCTTCTGTCCTCCATGAGAGTATTTTCCAGCACAGAGTTCTCCAAAAAAGAGCTGCTTGGATATTCACTCATCTAACATATGGATACCACGTCATGCCCAGCAGGTCTGTGCTTTCATGAGCAATGTGTGGATTGATAGTAAACTTGCTCTAAACAAAATTTCAGTGGCTGGTACTTTATCTAGTCATCTGATGCTTAAAATTCTGTAGAATGGTTGATACAGAATCCACATTTCACAACATACAGAAGCATAGTGAGTACACAGTTTTGTAGGCCTTCAGTTTGTTGCTGCACTAATTCTTTGATGTTCCCACACAGTGAAATACAATCTACTGAAATCAGAACTTATATTTGCTATTCTGCGGTAGACTATTGTATCAGTGGTCATTACTCAGGAGAGGGTATAACCAAGGTAATTGGTCTGATGCCTGTAGTTTCTGCCTTTCGATTGTGCTTTAGAATTCTGTATATGTACATGAGGAGCAAGCCATGACCTTAGTCTTTTGAATATTGATGTTGGATTCAAAGTTTTCACAAGCTCTAGAGAATTTGTCCATACTGGCATGTAGCTCTGGCTCTGAGCCAGTATTCAGGGCACAGTCATGGACAAAGAAGAAATCTCTCAGGACAGTTTTCTTTACTTTGGCAATAGCTTGAAGGCTCTTCAGAGTGAATAGTTTCCCATCCACGGTGTACTTGAGGCTGACTCTAGCATCATTGTCCTGAAAGGCATCATTTGACATGGCAGTAAACATGCTAAACAGTGTGTTAGTACACAGTACACCGAGTCTATCTCAGTGAAGATCTCACCTGGAAAATCAACACGACCTAGGTGGCCAGAAAGGCTCAACAGAGACTCCACTTCCTTAGGGTCTTGCGAAAAAATAAAGTGGAACAACAGTTGATGACCTCCTTCTACCAGTCCACCATCAAACGTGTCCTCACATATTGCATTACGGTATGCTGGTTTGACAGCCGCGGATAGAAAGACCTTACAGAGGGTGGTGAGGACAGCACAAAATATTGTGGTCTGTCCCCTGAGACCACTAGATGACATCGCTAGGGTCCGTTGCCTTAGAAAAGTCAGGAAAATCCTCATGGACGACTTACACCCTGGTCAGCCCTTCTTTACTCCCCTACCATCGGGGAAGAGATACAGAAGCATAGGCAGCTGCACAAACAGACTGAGGAACATTTTTTATCCATGGGCTGTCAGATTCTTGAATGAAAAAACAACAATTAACAACGTGGCATCTGCATGTGTTGGGGGGGAAGTGCATGAAGGGAGACAATCTTACTGTACACATGTTGTACAATGACAATAAAGGTTTCATTTCATTTCATCTCACAGTCCTGTTTAACACCATTGGTGGGTGGGAATGCCTTAAAGGATTCTGCCCAATTCTCCATGATTCAGCACTCTGGCCATTATGGAACTGGTGTACCATTTTAATAAATTTGGCAGGGCAACGAAACTTTGACATGATTCTTCACAGGATTTGTTGGTTGACAGTATTAAGGATTTTTATGAGGTCAACAAAGGTTGTATAGAGTTCATGATATTGCTCATTACTCTTCTGAATTTCGCATATGACAAAATCATATCAATAGTCACATGACTTGTGCAGAAACCAAATTGTGATTCTGGCATTAAGTTCAACTCCAAATAAGTTGATTTAGCAGAAGTCTTGAACAGATTCTCTTGCTATGGGGAGCAGCAAGATTCCTCAGTGGTAGACTATTGTCTTTCCTATTATAGGGGTGCACAATGAATTCAGCTTTATAATTCTGGGTAATGTGTCATTGCTCCCCAAAAGATTGGAATAACCCAGTGAATACTGGATCACCAGCTTTCTATACCTCTGTGGAAATATTGTCTGCCCCTGGGGCTTTGACATTGAATGGCTGCTGAGAGCTTCTATGTCTTCAGCTACTAGCAATAACACATCCATGACACTGTTGATATCAACCTGGGGAATCTGGTCTTCATTCATAGATGATGGCTGGTTGAGGATGACTTTAGAGTGTTTAGTCCATCTCTGCAGGATCTGAGCCTTTTCTTTAATGAGAGTTGTGCCATCTATACTCAGAAACAACAGAATAACAGAGTTGGAAAGGACCATGGAGGTCTTCTAGTCCATCCCCTTGCTCAAGCAAGACATCCTATACCATTTCAGACAAGAAGGAAAGGGGAATTTCTGAGAGACTAAGGGTTCTAAGGGCTTCACAGAACTGTTTCAAATCATTTCCACCAGCATATCTCTGCATTTTGTCTGCCTTGATGCTCAGCCAAGTAGCTTGCATTTTACACAGCTAATTTTGGACATGCATTGGTAAAGGCATTTTTCTTGGCAACTGGTGATAAGTCATCCTGATAGAAATGGTGAAGGTAGTGTTTTTCAACAAGCTATTTGTCCCAACAGGAAAACCTTCATGCAGAAAATCCAAAGTGTTTCAGGGATAAACTTGGAGATGACTCACAGTTAAGAACAGCAATCTTCTTAGTTTCAATTGACCTGGATCCCCTTATCCTCCAATGCCTGCATGGTCATTTTATCCTTGTCTGCAGGATAGGCTCTCTACCTGGTCTTTTTCTCTTTCCTGTATAGCATCAAACTTATAGAACATCAATAGATCTGTCAGCCAGGAATGGTTTTATTTTGGGGTATGCTGTATATGTATATGCATGCATCAGCATGATGAGTAGATTGTGAAGTATAGAAAGTATGAGACACACATGTGCATGTGCACATATTGTGGAATGGTGGTAGGAGAGAGAAGAGGCTCTTTGCATAACCAGAAACAATTCACAGGTCCATTCACACAGAAGAGAAAAGAAAGATCTACAGGCACAAAATAGCATGAAATGTTCTGTGGTTCAGTCTTGTTTGCTTTGTATTCCAATCAGTCAAACAGATTTGGGGGCGAGATTCTTTGACATCGGCATATTGAACTTCTCTTTGATCTGGCAGATTCTTTGAAACTCTTTCATACATCTAAATATGAATTACTCATATTTATTTATTTAATAAAATATCTACCCTGCCCATCTCACCTCCTTGACTTCTGATTGATCATACCGTCAAGAGAAGCATGGAGTAAATAATAAATATTAATGTTAAGTATGCTATATATGTACCACATATGTTCAGAAAAGCAGTTCTTACTTGGCTTTCTTGCCAGTAAGATGATGGTGGGTAAGAAAGAAAAGAATACCAGAGAACCCATTGATTACCTACTCTGAAATTACATTGCATTAAGCACTGCGTTAAACAGTTTGAAGGCAGCAACACCGCCCCAGAGAACAGCACAATTTATAAGAATGCACTTTCCTGATTCTAGATAATGATGAGCATGGCCTTGAGGAAGAGGCTATAGAAGAAATGTTTCTCAGACACAAAACTGGGTGGGGATAGCTAAAGCAAAACAAAAATCAAATAATTTGGATAGACTGGAGAAATGGGATGAAAATAAAATAATGGAATTTGGCATAAACAGATGCAATGTTATGCACTTAGTCAACAAACAAATGCAGAAGGATAGACTTAAGGATACCCAGTTTGGCAATAATATTTGAGAAAAAGATCTTGGAGCAACTGCTGATTACAAATACAATGAGTCACCAGCAGTTTTAGGTTCCATCCAGTAGCATAGCCATTGAGCAAGTCTGGCATTATATCAAGATCCACCCAACAGATGGTGTGGCCACCTTAGTTGGACTTCCACATCTGGACTGCAAAAAATCTGGATGTCCAACAGATGCCAATAAAGTACTATCAAGTAGCAGTTGTGAGAAGAAGCTGCCAAGATGTTATAGTGGCACACAGAACGGAAAGTTGAGAAAAAAGTAAAGTTCCCAAAGATGCCTCAGTTTTCAAAGGCATATTAAAGATAGTACAGATGATCCGAGAGAAAAAAATAACCATGTTTATTAGGAACACAATGAAACAAAACTTTTCCTGGAAGTTATAAAATAAAGGGTCCACTTGAGTCACGGTGAATCCTTGAGTGCACAGATTTGTTGAGAAAAGCTAAGTGCATGTTGAAATCAATGAAGGGTTTTGGAGAGAAACGTCTCATGCACTTGGGCTTCTCAGATATATCCTATAGTCAGTGCTCACTTTAGTGAATCCTTGTGTGATTATTAAAAAGAGGTTGATTATGTTAAATGGACGGTGTGAGCTATTTGGCCCATTTACAAATGGACAATAAGAGAAGCTTTTTTTAAAAAAATTAAAAATAAAACTGGCATATCAGTCAGACAACTATGATTTTAGACCAAATTTATTTCTTGAAGCATGTTGTTTTTTTCAGCCAGGTGACTGGTAACTGTGACTAGCTTCATTTATAGATTGAAACAGTGACTCATGAAGTCTCATATGGCTTCTGCAGTGTTACATGATTCTTGATTCTGGCAGAGAATCTAGAATGGGCGGTTCAGAAAGAGGCCAGCTTTGGAAGGTAAATACTTGGTAAAATCATCAATGTCACACTGACCTTGGCTGGCGATTGTGGATACGTAATATGTGGTTGGTTAGATGCTGTGGAAATTTTCTCTCAGTTATTAACCTGATCCTCTTCTGTTGTTTTATATGAAGAATTTGGCAATAAAATACCCAGGTCCTGAAAAATAGAAAAAAATAATTAGCATTCGTTCTAACTTTGTCAGGAAAGGAATCAAAGCTATACATTTTTTCCTCTGGGATTACAGATGTAACCTAAATCATGGTATGAAAATCAACTCAGCCAAATAATTTGCATTTTTTTTCCTGTGACTATGGATTCAATCCAATCCAATACTGGTAAGAAAATCAGCTCAGCAAACAACTGCAGTTTGCTGTATATTTAAGGATTTCAAGGTTGAATGCCTGAAACTAAAGATACAAGGAAACTTTGGGGAAATTGGGTGAAGTTGAAGATTAATAGCAAGATTTAGCACTATTTTTCACTATTGAGAGCAAAAGAGTGGACATGTCAAAATTAGGAAGCCAAGGCTATGATACAGCTCCATCTTTAAGTGAATTATATTCTAACATCCAAGAGAGAGAAATAGAGAATGTGCTTCCCTAGCCTTAATTTAATCCTGGATGATATCATGCAAGCCTTTCCAGAAATGAGAAACTTTGCTGAAATCTTTACAATTGCATGGTACGCAGAATCAAAGGATGGCATTTGCTCTATGTATGATATCTCAGTGTAAAATTGTGCTGAAGGGATTGTGTGAAGCAAGAGTTTTGAAGTTCTTTGATCTTCGTTTCCATTTCAAAGATATCTACAAGATCCTGAATGAGATCATTCACTTGGAAAGACAGATGAGATAACAGAAGCTAAAGTTCTGTTTTCCTTTGACTGTGCTGTTACAAACATTTTAGTACCTACTAGCTGCATTTCAGAATTGTAACAGTTATTACAACAAATGATCAAAGCAGACTTGCAGGGTTTCTCCAGATCTCTCTCAATAATTTTCAAGATGTCAAAAGTTATCTCAAGAATTTCAACAGTGACATATGCCCACCAGCATCCGCAGAAATCTAATTCAAAATAAGTGTATTCTTTCCAATACTGGACATAGTAGTTCCTCAGATAAAATATAGATCTGCAAACCTGGGAGGGGTGCGAGCAGGGGGGCCTGCAAAGACTTTAAGAAATTATATGATTTAAATCTTGAGTTACGTTTTGGTGGTCTGTGGCAATAATCCATGGTAAAAAAAGGTATTTAAAAGGGGTCTATGGGGAAGAAAAGGTTGACAACCACTGGTCTAAATTAAACTAAAATTTATGAAAAAAATCTACAAGCAAAGCAACATATTGCAAGAAAGCTTAAATGTCTTGTTAATACTCTTACCTGAGTTTGAGGATGCATGAAGACAGAAGAGGAAGGACAGAGAAGGATCAAATGATCTCTTCATATACTGGCTCCTGTTAATATATAAAGTAAAACCTACTCTTTTTATTTTTAAGGATTTGATTTGGCTTGTTGGCTTATTGTGTTGCTTATAATTACAGCACTCTGTACATGTTCCTGGACTTAGTCAGCTTTTAAAATATACCCCCCAAAAGAAAGCATTCCTATTATTTGGTTTCATAGGCTGCTGGACTTCATATTATTTATGTTATTATTGCATTCTGCACATGTCCTTGCTCTCATATGGTATAAGAGACCCTTTTTTGCAACAATGTTATGAAATGTTAAAATTCAAAAGGTAAATGCTACCATAACATAAACTAAAAAGAGTAAAAAAGAGTGCAAAAAAGAAAAGTAGAAAGAAGTAATAGAAAGAAAATTAGAAAAGAAAGAAAAATAAGAATATAATAAGGGTAAATAAAGACATGCATATAGAAGTAACTTTCCACTTCATCACAATTATAAACAATTTTAGGAAGTTATCACCTTTTCCTGAAACAAGTCAAATGATCTTTTATTTCAATATTTCAACTCTTATCTATAAACAACACTTTAAAGCGTGATCATTCCATCCGTTAGATCCATTGTTATCAGAGATAGCAACATATATATTTTAATCTTGATCAGATAAACCAGCTTTATATTCCTTCCCTTTACTTTTAAGAATCTTATTTATTCATCAAATGTATATAGCTGCCCATCTCACTAAAGGCAGCTCTGAGCGATGCACAGCAAATAAGTCAAACCATATATAAAAAAGAGAGAACTACAAAAAATGTAAAAGTCATATTAATAGCAAATTTTATAAAAACAGTAATATAAACCCTGGGCAAAGAGGGAATAAAATAGCCAGCTCAATAATGGGGCCATCTAAGCAAGTCTTCAAAACTGATAACATCACCAGGTCTTAAGGGCCTTCTAGAATATCTTAAACTTCAGCTGAACCCTGGTAAGACCAAGTGGCTTTGGTTGCATGGAATTTCTGGCTCTGGGATTTTAACATCTTTAGTTCTGAATGGGCTTGCACTACTCCAGACTGATGTGGTGTGCAATCTGAGGGTTCTCTTGGACTCAACAAACAGGTGGCTGTCATGGTTAGGAAAGCCTTTGAACAACTTTGTGTTCTGCACCAGTTGTGCCCTTTCCTGGATCAAGAGTCCCTGTGTACAATATGAAATTGTGCAAAGGCATTTCTTTCCTTTTATTATTAAGATGCCAGCCATCTTCATTTGTATATCTATTAATATCATATTTTTCAAATTATGCTTGGGGCCTGCCATTTCTAAATCCACATTCAAATCAATTTCATTCTTGTGCAGTAGAACTTGTTTCTTTTCCATGGCATCATTTACACACATGGTAGACATTTTTAAAACTAACCTCTGAGTCCATTGCACAGACATATTTTTCAATATATCCAGTTCAAAATAGTTTGCTCCATTCTGTGTTAGCAACTCGAATTTAAGTGTACTTCTTTCTTAAGTATAATCTTTAGCTCTTTCTGGTTCTCTCTAATGTCCATCTTTAAAGGTCCATTCTAATGATTTCACCCCTCAGAATTCAAAATAACAGCCATTTCCCACATGAAAGATTCATACAATTAATTTCAAAATCCTATTGCAAATGCATTTGAGCTACTATTGTGTTTATAACTTTCTAAAAACAACACTCTAACTGCCTTTCATTCCCCCTTTCCAATTTTTAAGTCCTTAAACTTCTTTTGCTAGGAGTGATTGCCATAAAACCTACCATACTGAAGGTTCATAATACCCTGTTACATCAATTATAAGGCACATGTTGTTTAGTATTTTGGCGTCTCTGTATTCATGGTGTATCTTATATTCGACGGTGACTTATTTCTAATAGAAAAATAAAGGTGTGTCTTATAATCGGTGGCGTCTTATAATCGATGTAATACGGTATTTGAAAAGCAGTTTAAAAAAATAATTCAAAAGTGATTAAGAAAAGAGGCTTGGAAGAGTTTATGCCCATATAGCCTACATTACAACTGTGAGTTTACTTGGAACCCCTCAACTCCAGGCACTTGACTCCTGAGTCAACCACAAAAACCTTGGTTTCTATAATCTACTCACAATGAGCCTGGAGTACATCTGGGCAGTCTCGTGATCTTTCTCCAGAGTGATTTTGCTAGCAAGAATCCACTCTCTGATTGCCAGTCTTTGTCGTAATGGTATTCCCACCCATTCAACGAGCTCACTATGTCCTCATCTGAAGTGTTCAGTATATGAAACCAATCATTTTCTTTAGCAGGGGCCTATTCTATCCTTGTTATGCCCCTGGCTGTGTCAAAATCAATGTAATTCTCAAATCATGGAGCACACTAAGACTATTTTATTGCCTTTTACTTGGATCAAATTGAAAGGTTGCACCCTGGACGCACCCATTTGTAAAAATTAATATAAAGTAGAACAGGTTCAGAAAAAGAGTAAGGAGGATGATTCGAGGATAAGAACGTATAACAATGAACAGAGATGGGAGAAAATGAAAAAAATGAACCTTGAAAAGAATATAACTGAGTGAGGATATGATAATACTCTTCAAATACTTGAAAGAATGTCACAATGATCTTCAAAACCTATTCCCATTATTCTTGAGTGTGGATCATAGTATAATGTTATAAAAGGTTAGATTCTGACTGAAAACCAAAAATAACTTCCTAGCAATAGAGAGTCACCAAATCCTTGAAGACATGCTTGTCTTCCCTTCATTTGGATCATTTAAATAGAAGCTAATCAGCCATCTTTCAAGGATGCTTCAATCTCAGTCCTTCACTGAGCATTGGATATGATGGTCTCAATGCCCTTTTCCTACTCTATGATGTTAGTACAAAATTACTAATAAACAATAACAATAACAGCATTCTGTAATTAAAGAAAATGCCCCTGGAACTCTCCTGCAAGACTTGTTTCCAATTGTTTCAAGGATAAACTATCAACCTAGCAAGGCTAATTTTAGCTAAGTATATAGATAAATGGATGTCTTTGTGCCAGTAGCTGTTCTGGGAGTTTGGAAAACCACTGAGAGTACTCTCAGAACATGGGAGCCCAGGTGGTGGGGCAGGAGGGTAAATAAATTGCACACAAGTAAGGTAATTCCTATCTGATTTTTACTTCCCCTTGCATAAATAGTTTCATGCAAAAAGAAAACTGATCTTTTAGGAAGCTAGCTGATTAAAATCTTTCTCACTTCTCAAACTTTGCTGGCAGGTGTTGTTTTTACTGTTAATGGAGCAATATTCAAAATTAGCACTTCACCAGCTGCAGTTTGAAGAGGTCCAATCCACTCCATCACCTCGTTTTTTCTTACCGCCCTCATTCTGCTGTAGGTTTGGACCAGGCCTGAATTACAAGTACACAAGCAAAGGATAAGACTGCCAATGTAAGTGGGACAAAATGTGATCGGATGCAGAAGACTAAAAGGCTTCTGTCCCTTTACCAGTTAGACAGAAGAGAGGATTTTGGCAGGTCCAGCTTGACACGTTAGCCTGGAAGGCAGAAGTAAGAAAAGCAGCAACTGCCAAGCTTTCTCTTTTGCAAAAAGTTTGAGAGGTGCGTGTGTTTGCTTTGTTTTGCCTATTATGTATATATTGATTGCTTCCTGAACACTGTGCTGGGATTCCCAACAACCAGGATACATTTGGTGCCCCATGAAATGAGAATGAAGAACAAATCTACCTCACACAGTACGTAACACTAATGGCAGACAATCACCATCTGCATCAAACATTCACTGCATAAGAAAAGTCCCACAGAGTTGAAATGGCTTCCCCTTATCTCAAGTATTTCTTCTAAAACTTTCCACTGGTTTCTCAGTACTGGAAATTTCTGATATGTTAAGGAAATTGAAGGCCACATGTAGTTCTGCAATCCTCACACTGCTGCACACTTGTTGTTTTTGTTCTGAGGAAAGCAAGACTGGGCTTTCTAAAACCTTGGCCACCTATCATATTTATGAAACCTGACAAGATGTTGCGCAGTGGGAGACATCATTTTATTATGTCATGTCTTTTGAACTCTAACAAAAAGCCAGAAGGCTTCCTTCACATATCGTTAGTTCACTGAATGAATGATAGGACTGGATTGCTATTTCTGAGGTTTGTTTAGGGCTTTTGAAAGACTGGTTTCTTTTCTTCTTTTCTTGGTTTTAAAAGGAAGTGAACCTCCAAGGAGCTGATGTAATACATGTTGAAGTAGAGGATAACTTGCTTATCAATCAGCTCCTCTTTTCTTTTTTTTGCCTTTCTGAAGGAACATATCTGCATAAAAAATTCTCCTTTCCTACAATCCAGCTCCTAAATCAAGAACATTAAGAAAACACAAAACAAATAGACAAATTCTGGACAGGAATGGTTAAATTATGGAACTAACCAATCAACAGAGCTAAGACTCATGTCAGTTTTTGTATTTTCAAAGCATATGCTTTTCAAACATCTTTGAGAAAGTCTAGAATATTGCATCTGTCTTCTGGATTTCCCCTCTTTGTTCCACTTGATGTTTTTCAGCTGAGCCCTTCTAATATTACTATATTGAAAGGGAAACAGAATCTGTCCGCAGTGTTGAGAAAGAGAGATGGGAGTCTGTCCCAATTCTTCTGTCTTGGAAGTTTCAGTGCTACACAGCCTGTCTTGGATCCCTACTCTAATTTGTTGTGTTCAGATGTTGTGGAGGTCTCTATTCCATGAACAGTACTGAAGTAAGATTACATTTTGAGTCCCATTGGCTTCTGTATGCAGAAAGAGACTGTTTTTAGTGTAAATTCAGCCTTCTTCAGATGTTTCCCTCATGGGCTGAATGAATACTTGTTTATACTTGGAAAAGATTTGCAAATTATCTAATCCTTGTTTTTTCCAGTTCAGAAACAACAATAACTACGACATCATGATGATGATAACTTGATAAAAATGCTAAGTCTAGTATAAACATCTGGCTGACTATGCGATGAATAATAATATTAATAATAATAATAATAATAAGATTGTTGTGTCCTGGGGGAGGGCACAAACCAGCGCGGGAACCACCGGCGCCCGGATTGGCAGGCTGCCACCCACCGCGG
>JANHFO010010529.1:195412-213969 GCA_032468095.1 Pareas carinatus | reverse complement strand
GAAGGGCGGTATATAAATTAAAATAAAATAAAATAAAATAAAAAGGGAGAGGAGAGATAACTGAGTTCTAGGACACCCCACAAAGTAGGGATCATGGACTGGATCTTCTCCCCCCCATCAATATTTACTAGAACTGACTCCAAAGGAAAGAGGAGAATCATGCAACATATTGCTGCCCACCCCCAATTCTTGAAGTTGGTTCAGAAGGATTCCATGAGTGATGTTATCAATGTCTACTGAGAAATCAAGAAGAGCAAGGATGGCCACATTGTCCCCATTCCCTTCCTGCCAGAGGTCATATAATAACACACTCAATATCATCTCTTTTCCATAACCTGACTTGAATCCTGACTGAAAAGGGAGCGGTTGCTGACTGTACTAAAGTAGTCCATATTGGTTGAGGCAAGCAATGGCCCCTAGGCACCACTGGCTAACCTTGAGAGGAGATGAAACCACCTCTTCCCTCAAGGAATTATTAACCCAGACCCCTCACGAGCAAGCCCCCCCTCATGAGCAAGTTTAACTAGCCAGGAGAGATAAGATCTAACACAGAGATCTTAGTAGTTGCAAGAGCTCTTATGCATTACAGTAGTTGCAAGAGCTCTTATGCATTACAGGCTATTTTTTTCCACTCTAATCATGTTACTGTACATACCTATCTAGATACTCAGCAGATTCTTTGGGCTGTTCCACATGGAGGTACAGTTCCAATGGAATGCTTACCTTTGAAATTTGTCGTCGTTTATTGAAGTTGGGTAAACTTCAAACCATGAAGCTGGACACATGTTGAGCGATCTCCACAAATGCTTCCATATAATCCTGTTTATATAGTGCCATAAAATACCCAGCACATCTTTCAATCGGTCATGAAATCATTAAGTATGTGGATTCAGCCATCAGTATTTTTTATTGACTAGCTTTTCCTATAATGTTGGAGATGAAGCAATGTGTTTCCCTAAAAAAGCTACTCAGCTGGAAGACAAAGGACAAGTTTGTCTATTACCGTGAACTTACTCATTTGTTTAGATTTATTTAGATTAGCAGGAGAGGCCCTTCTGATGATGCTGCCACCATCATAACTCCACCATGGAGGAAAGGTTAGGCAATGCATTTTATAAAGAGATGCATTGGACTTCAGCTGTACCAGTGGGAGATGTCAGGAAGATGAGAACAACTGATCTCTTTCACCAGGCTTTTTATGGGTAATTGTATTAGTGATTGATTTTAATTGGGTTTGATTTAATTGTATTGATTTTGATTGCTTGAGTGTTCACATTTTAATCGCTGTAAGTACCTGGGGGTTGGAACAAACAAAAAGGCATTGTATAAGTTCAGTATAAATTAATAAACAGGAGGCCCAAGTGAGCTCATCTAATCACCCTTTCCACAATGAACCACAAAAAAATCCTGAAATTCAAGATCTTATATAAGTGTATCTGATTAGTCTCACTGTTAGTTGGCTTCCAAAAAGTGGTCTGTGTTGTTTCCCTCTACTTTTTCTGTATTCCCTTTCCCAATAAACTTTTGTTTATATCTAAATATTTAGCTCTATTGGTTTAAAAAGATATTTTCTTATTAAGACCTTCTGCATGTAGGAGATGATGTGGCTGCATAGTTTCCCCTTATTTTTCAAGATGTTCGCAAATTTTTATTAAATTTTATTAAAATTTAATAATTTTTATTAACATTTGTATTCTTTCTAGAGCTAGACTGAATAGAGAAGGCAAAGAATTCACATTAGACTAATTGGGATGTGTTAGGAAGTTCTACTTGTTTGGTGGCAGCCTATCCTAATTATCTTTGAGGGAAACTCTTGAAGGAAGGGATCATTAGTGAGATCTACATAGAGCTATTTACCCCATATTCAGCACTCCATCTCCAACCTTTGCTTAACCTAGTGTAGTCACTGAATTCGCTTCACACATTGTCAACTCACGAAGTAATAGACATGACCGGTTTTGCAGCATCCTGGTAACCTTAAATATTCAGAACAGGCCACTCAACACCAGATCCTTTTTACACGCACTTACCTGTAATAGAGTAAGCTCTATTAGAATTTATTTCCAAGTAACATGTGTAGGATTATTATATTAATAGTATTTTTTCTTTTTTCTTTAAAAACCTTCATTGGATTCAATTTGCTCAGCTCTAACAGAGTAGGATATCAAATATATTCTGAGTATGTTTGCAGTGATCTTTCCAGAATATGTTATTGACAATGATAAAATGGCAGGTTTTCAGTTTTAGCATTTAATTTTTTTGATAGGACTCATTTAATCGGCTTGCACAGATGATCCTGTTGGAAATTGATAAAATTGGGTCAAATGATTCATTTTCTCCCAAGAGCTTATTATGCTGCGGGCTGTTAAACCTTGAGACTATATTGGAAATGTTACAGTAAATGCCTTTAGCATCTATCTTCAAAACTAATTGTCTGAATTTTTATTTGGTAGACCTTCCCCCCCCCTCTCATATGTTGCAAGACTAGTCAATGTCAACATATCTCAAAAATTTATACCAGTCAAATCCTCATTTTATCTGTACAGAGATGCTTATCATTCTGCTTTGTTTTCAAATCTGTGAAATAATCTGAATAATATTTTTCAGGTCTGTAACTAAATACTTATTTAAATAAAACCTGTAAATGTAAGCAGAACGGCATGGGTTTTATGTTTCTGTATCTTTCTCCCCAAATCTGCCTCACCTCCAGATATGTGACTCAGAAATCCTGCACAGGTTCAAATCAATGGAAACAGAACATTTTAAAACATAAGATACAATTTCAAAATGTTTTAAAAATTTCAAAGATAATATATGCTTTGAATTGGAAGCCACTCAGAGTTGTTTGCAGAGATAGGCAGCTACAGAAATCAAATCAAATCAATCAATCAATCAATAACATACTGATTGGTGGTTCGCAGACTGTCAGAGAGATCCTATACAATGGGTGATGGACTAGAATGCCAACCTTGCTGAAGCCAATTCTTGAACATAGGTAACATCTGGATAAAAGAAGGAAAGTCTTTGTAGGCAGATTTATCTAGTCTTTTGCTTTGATATTGGAGAAGCTCTTTGCCATACTTTCGGTTCCCATCTTGGCTTTTCAGAATGGAGAAACATGGGGTGCAGCTGTGCAAAGTACAATCAGTTGAAAAGAAAGAAGTCCTACATTGAGTTTAAGGTATGTTTGGGATAGTTAGTAAACCAAATAGATCATTATCATGACTGGATCCAATGGGTCTGGACAATTTTTGTTTTGTCTTCCCTCCTTGGGTGGAAGTGGGGGTGCAGTTTTCAAGAACTCAGCAGGAAATTGACTATGTAAGCGTCACCCCATCAGATCTCATATGGGAGCATACTATTGAGGCAGCATTGGTTGTGTATTGGAAATATCTGAAGAATACAATTTTTCCTTGATTTCTCAGTGGCTTGTGATACTATTGACCTTGGTATCCTTCTGGACTGCCTATGGAAATTAGGAAAGGGTGACAGACTGTTGCAATGATTATCCTCCTTTATCTGTACTCAGATCTTGTCCATTGGGTGAGTGAGAAGAGAATGAGCCATTGATCTTTCTCTAGGGTCCCACAGAGCTTAATGTTCTTGTCCCTCCTGTTTAATATTCACATGAGGCTTCTGTGTAAGGTCATCTATTGGTAAGGTCATCTATTCAGATCAATACAATCAGTATGTAGCTTTACATCTTGACCGTGAGTCAACCAGATAGTGTTGTCAAAGTCTTCTCATGTGTTGGAGTCTTTGTAGTATCTGAATGTGGGATGGGGGACACATTCAGGTTCAGCTCTAACAAGACAAAATGGCTGTGGATATTTGAACCATTCAGTTCTGGAGATGATTCATTTTGATCCTGACTAGTATTACATTCCCACTTTTGGGATACATGAGCAATTTGATGTTCATTTTGGACTTACACCTTCTACTCAAGGGTCAATGGGCAACTGTAATCAGGAAGATTTTACACTTTCATTTAGTGCACCAATTGTGCTCTAACCTGGATTGGGAAGCAGACACAGACAGACAGAGACACCCACACCCACTAAATCATCAAATTGAAATTGCTTTCATTATTATTTCATCTACAGCAGGAAACAACACCTAATCAGCCCTGAAAACAACTAAACGTAGTCAGGCTTGATTGGTACTTGTATAGAAAATGATCAGAGACATTGGCTATAAACTGAACTGGGACTGGGGTGGGGAAGATCCTGTTGACAATGGCACTCTACTTCCATATTATTGTCAGAAAACAAGCTGCTAAATGCTAAAATCAACTTTATGTTGAGTAACTAGTCATTAACCAAGTTAGCAATTTTCCCTTGATCTTTATACTGTATATTATTATTTCAATCTATATTTTGCATTTCTTCCTAAAGGACCCTCGAGACAGCAAGGATTAGCATATGCTTTGATCCTAGAGCTGTAGCAGTCATGCATAATGGTTTTATTTGGGAGAATTATATAGTTTTGAATAAAACATTGGACCAACTTATATTTGATCAACCGAACATCATTCTTGGAAGATACTTTCCTATGGTTTGAAACTCATTAGAAATATTGCATATATGAACTGTGAGTGTTCTAGTATCAAAATATTTATGCTATTTTGACAAATTCTTGAATATTAATCAAGCAGAGCTATGCAAAATGTCTGATTGTTAAGCTTCTGTGACCTTGCTTATTCTATTGCTACTATGATAAATTTCTAAAGAGTGAAACTCTGCATGCACTCAAGCATGCAGATTGTTTTAAATGCAAAATGCATCACCTGCATCTGCTGTTCCTACCCATCTGCTTAATGGGATCAGAGCTGATCTCGGGAGGCAATTAAGTCTATTCTTCTGCTGTTATTTATCAGCCCTTCCCCACCTAAAGATTGCAGTAAAGGTAAACATGCTGATTGTAGTGTCCGTGGCCAGCAGCGTGGAAAAAACAGCGAGCTGCCATTGGCGGAGAGACTTGAACAATAGGAGCCAATCGATGGCGAGCGGGGAAGGACGATTGGCTGGTTGCCGGACCCGAGAGTTTCTTGAATAGTGTATTCAAAGTGTGCGCACCATTGTCTCAGTTCACGTTTCCTAGAATAAAGGTTATGTTGATTTAACCTGTGTATGTCCATTGTCTGCCTTTCCCACTCAACACAACACTGATGATGTCAAGGTGCATTATTGCCACCTTTCATTCTGCCCTACATCTATCAAAACAAGAGGGAATTTTAAAGATAGTTGGTGCCAGCGGTATTTATTACCTAAAATTAATCCTTCATTAGATGGAACAAAGTTCTCTAATACCGAAATAAACTAAGTGATGTTTGAATCAATTCAGAGACAAATTCAGTCTATTTATTCTTATCTTTTTAGTCCTGTGAACTTCTTTTGTGATCTTTTGCAACTGAAGTTTCAAATATCTAAAAAAATACCTGGGTCCATACCAGTCTGCAGAAATATTAAAAACATAAAATTTATGTGTTAGAAAGAGCATTGCATATCTAGTTCAAGTCCTGCTCAATGAATTAGTCCACTAAACCAGTGGCCCCCAACCTTTTGGGCACCAGGAACTGGGTCCAGGGAGAAAGGCTTTTCTGCAGACTGGAGGGTGTGTGGTTTGCATGCTGCCTATATGCTGTGAATGGGGCTTGACTTATTTGCGCAGATCAGTTGCTGGCATGTTGCAGACTGGTGCAGGTTTTGTAAGAAAAAAGGTGCCAGAACTCACATCTTGTTAATCTTTAATTTTTTAAAAAATTATATATTCAGTTCTTCAATTTAATTTACTGTATTTAAGGCAAAAAAGGTGCCGGAACTGTGTTCTGGTATGTTGTATGACAAAAAGAGCACTGCATATGTAACCATCTAGCTCCCATCTAAAAATGTCTCGGGTGTGTGTATGTGTGTCTACTAACTGAAGCAGACTGCTCAACTGGTTGATAGGAATTTATTTATATATTTATTTATATTTATTTATTTATTTATTTAGTCAAGCATATATGAGAAAGCAACAAAAAAAAACCAAGTATAAGTAAAAACATACTATATAACATATAAATGGGTACAAATAAATGGGGACATTAGGACAAGGACGGTAGGCACGCTAGTGCACTTATGCACGCCCCTTTTACAGACCTCTTAGAAATGGAGTGAGGTCCACTGTAGACAATTTAAGGTTAAATTTATTGGGATTTGAGGATGTAACATCATCATCAGCTAGTGAGTTCCAGGCATTGACCACTCTGCTACTGAAGTTATATTTTCTGCAAATCAAGTCTGGGTCGGTTCACTTTGAGTTTGTATCTGTTGTTAGCTCGTGTATTATTGTGGTTGAAACTGAAGTGTTCGTTTATAGGTAAAACATTGTAACAGACAATTTTGTGTACTAAGCTTAGGTCAGACCAAAAGCAGCATAGCTCCAGGCTTTCTAGGTCCAGAATTTCAAGCCTGGTGGCATAAGGTATTCTATTGCAGGCTGAGGATTGGAGTACTCTTCTAGTAAAATACCTCTGAACTTGTTCAATTATATTAATGTCTGTTAAACAATATGGGTTCCAGGCAGATGAGTTGTATTCGAGAATTCATCTGGCGAAGATTTTATATGCCTTGGTTTGTAATTCAATATTACCGGAAAAGAAGCTTCGCAAAATTAGGTTGACAAATCTTAATGCTTTTTTGACAATGCTGTTGCAGTGAACTCTGGGGTTTAGATCTTTTGAGATGAATACTCCTAGGTCTTTGACAGAGTGAGGATTGTCTTCGAGGTTGTATCCACCCAGTTTGTATTTAGTGCTTTGATTCTTTTTACCAATGTGTAGGACAGAACATTTGTTGGTAGAGATTTGAAGTTGCCAAACTGTTCAACCATTTATACACATAGTCCAGGTCACATCATAAGGTAGCAGTGTTGTCAGTGGTTGTGAATAGTTTTACGTCATCAGCAAAGAGGACACGGTTGCTTTTGATGTGATCGCAAAGATCGTTTATGTATATTAAAAATAGTGTGGGTCCTAGAACGCTGACTTGGTGGACACCGCTGTTAACTGTTGCAGGATTTGATATAGCACTCTCTATTTTAACCACTTGTTGTCTGTTTGACAGGAATGCATCTATCCATTTATGTAGTGATCCAGAAATGCCGTAAGATCGTAGTTTTAATAGTAGCTTGTCATGTACTACTGAGTCAATGGTTTTGCTGACTATTGCTTTGCCCTGATCAAGTTGTGTAGTCCAGATGTTTCTGCAGTGTATGAGTTGAAAATTACAGGACAATTTTTTCTGAAGCCAAACTGATGTTAGGTTGTAGGTTATTGGACTCTAAATGGAGGATAATGGATTGGTTGATGTTTGATTCCATGACTTTGCAGGTGACACAACATAATGAGATTTGTCTAAATTTTTCAACTAGGCTAGGGTCTCCTTTTTTGAAGATAGGTGTCAGAGCACTCCTAGCTTGTAACCAGTGTTGGCTACAAACAGGTTCCTTGGTTACAAGGATGGTGCGCAGAACAGAAGTGGCTGTACCAGAGAAATAGCAGCAAAGCACAAGCGCAGACTGCAGTGAGATGCAAAAGCCTTTTTACTCAAAACAGACACAGGTGGATTTAGTGTGTAATAATTTTTCTTGTTTGCAATAGTAATTGGTACATTCTGCCTTTATCTGATGGCAAAGGGTTTTGTAACAACTTTTAAAGTTAGCAACATAGCCAGTTTTGGTTTTTCGCCAAAGAGATTTATTTTTGGATTGGAGTTTTCTTATTTTCTTGGGTAATTTGTTTTTCTTGGTTGTGGGGGTTACTATTGGTACATATAATTTAATGACTCCTTGGACTTCAAGTAAAAAAGTTTTATAATGGTCTTCAGCAGTATTGCAGTCAGTGAATAGAATATGTCAATCAAGAGATGAGAGGTTAGCAGTTATAAGGTCATAGTTGGTTTTTTTGAAGTTATATTTTGGGATATTAATGTTATGATCTTCTTTAATTGGACATAAATTGAGATAAAAGTCAATCATTCTATGGTCACTGTTAGAAAAAGTTTCTTTTGTTTGTAGTCCATTGTGTTGCTACTGTTGCAGAAGTTATTTAATCTGGTATTGTTAGTCACTAGCTGATCAAGTCCCAGAGTAGTAACAGTGTTAAGTAGAGTTGCATGTATGGGTTCAGAGGTACACTCATTGAGGTTCCAATTTATAAGTGGTAAGTTAAAATCAGCAAAAAAAATAATTGGGTACGAGCAAGAGGCTGCCTACTTTAGTAGTTCAGTTAGCTTGTTTGTATGATTGAGGTCATAGTTGGGGACTCTGTAACATAGTAAGAAGCGAAGTTTGGTATTTGTTGTTAGATCACAGATGATGGTTTCGAGAAGATCAAATTTCTGAGTAACTTGAATTCTTTTTAAGTCTAGGGATTTTTTATAGAAAATGACAACACCTCGTCCTCTAAGGTTTTCATGATCAGATCTGAAAATATGAAAGTCACATACTGTGGTAATAGAGTCTGGAAAAGGTGTATTCAATCATGTCTCACAGACAAATATTAGATCAAAAAGAGCTGTATTTAGTAAAAGCAGGAATTCTGACATTTTATTTGTGAGGCTTCTTGCATTTAGTAATTTACATTTTAGATCTGTAGTGGTGAACCTCAGAAAAGTTGGGGGCGTGCATGCCTATTTTTGATTGACGTTGGAGGGTTTGTTGTTTGAACATGTGAAGTTGGATTTGTGTTTGATACAGTCAGCACGGTAGTCGATGTATAGGTTGGTCTCACCTTGATCTTGTTGTCTTAGAGTTGCTCCATTAGAGAGTACAACTCCCCTCCTCTTCTTTTGCTTTCTAAGCTAGAGTATTTGGACAAATAAACATTTCTAAAGTATATCCATTATGTGTAAGGAAAACTATAAGGATGCAAATAAATTAAAAAGCAATTTGAAAGCAAACATTAGTTAATGTCTCCTGCTGCAGATGTGGATCCATCTCTATCATGCAACTGTTTAGTAAAAGTCCTTCCGCACCCATTACAAATGATTAAATGGCAATCAATTCAATATAATATCAGTAAAATGTAGAGTTGGGATTATATCACTATGAAAGGACACATTCAATATGTCATCTTTTTTTTTCTTTTGGCACAGCAACAATAACAACAACCAAATAAAAATGAAGACTTATTTAATACTGCTGCTAAGAAATGTTAAAAATCAATACATGTTAAAGATTTTAAGTTTTTTAAAGATCAAATAATTCTCAAATGTTGAAACACAACCAGGAGTGGGAATTAAAAATACTAAGCAGACACCTGAATGTTTTCAGATTTGGAGACATGTGAATAAATATTCCAAAATAATATATCTGTTCAAGATTCATTTTAAAGGGATGTTCTTTGCTCTAAAGATTTAAGTAACAGCTTGCTATATTCATTATGAATTCATGAATTTTCTCATAGTCTGTAAAAAAATATCTATATCAGGACGACTGTTGCATTAAGTTAAATCTTAATATATATTTTTATGGAATTTTCATCTGCATAGTAATAAAGTAAACATAATGAAGGAAAAATAAAATATCAAAAACTGTCAGTCATATAAATATGCCATACAAAAATCACTTTGTGAATAATTTTAAATGATCTCGCTACCTCTTTGATATATGAAATGGAATATTATAAAAATGTTTATTTAACATTTTGAAATCATGTTAACTTGGAGAATTGTTAATGCTATACTAAACAAACAAAACAAAACAAAAATCATCCAAGTAACATTTTTCATTAAGTACAATTCATTTGAATAATCTATGAATAAATGTAAGTTATTTATCTAAAATCATGATAATACATTTATCTGTATGAGTTTGAGTTAACCAGAAATTAAATACACAAGATTGTACCTTACAGACTTCGCTCCATTCTCCTGGGCCATTCTCATTGATAGCTCGAACTTTAAAGAGATATTCTGTATTAGGAGACAGGTTATGTATTTCCAGATTCTGTTGTACAATTCCAGTTAGTACTCCTATGAGCTGTGGCTGGATTAAACTCTCAGCTGCCTCTTCATCAATTATTTCATAATAAGCAATTTCAAAGCTATCTACTTCTTCTGTTGGGCAGGTCCAATAAAGCTGTGGGGTGCAAAGAAAGAAAGTGCATTTCTCTAGCAAACTAATGGGGTTAGTAAGTAAGTAAGTCTGCTAGCATTTAATTGAGTTATAAGTATTTGTAGAATAAAACACACACACACACACACAAAAGCAACCCACAACCCCAACTTAATTGTGTATAGTTAATACATGTTCACAATACAAGCATTTGTCATTCTGAGTAGCATTTTAGTACCAGCCTCATGGATTTTAAACCTAATAATCTTGCACTCTCCAAAAACTATTTGAAATCCTATACCAGCCAAGAGGAATAAGGGGAATTGAGTTCAACTCATCTGATGGGCATTCATTTGGAAAGGCTAGGCTACATTTTCTACTGTCATAAATGAAGCAGAACATTTCAGGTGAGCTTTAAATTTATCTCTCACTAGATAGTGTTTTTAGCCATAGTTGTCACATGCGGTTCAAATAAAATAAAGGAAGGTATATGATCTTTAATAATTGCAATACTCAGATTTTCAATTCATTTATATTTTTGAAATTCTTCTATTTTGTTATTCAAAAATTAAACTTGGTCTTAAAATTTAAACAGCTTCCTTCTTATAGCAATAAGGATGAATTAAAACATCACCTGCCATGGGAAGCAAAAATGTCATTGTCAGGTGGCTATAGGGACATGGCAAATCCGAGTCAGGAATATTAACTTTGCTGACCATTGCAGGGGGGAGGGAGGAACAAAAGCCATCTGTCTTGTTAGGGTTGAGTTGCAGCTGGTTTCTCCCTATCCAGGTTCTTACAGCCTCCAGGCACCAAGCCAGCACCTGAAGAGCATTGAGCATTAACTTGCCCTGTATTATAGAGTTGTATAATTGAGTATCATCAGCATGCTATCTTGCCACAGAGGTCAGCTCGAGTTAAATTAATTTAAAAGAAAAGATTTAAGACATAGAAAATCAATTAGAAGCTGCTGCTCTCTCACAGATATATTTATAAATAACCATATTTGAGATTCTAATCTGTAACACATTTCAGCCCCCAAATTTAAACAGGCCCTAACTTTTGTCTAATTCAGGGGTCTCCAAACTTGGCAACTTTAAGACTTCTGGACTTTAACTCATAGCTGGCTCAAGAATTCTGAGAGCTGAAGTCCAAAACTAAGTCTTAGTTGCCAGTTTGGAGGCCTCTGGTCTAGTTTTGTGTACTTCCCACCACAGATATGTAAAGGAAATACAGTAAAATTCCTTTTAAAGCACAACATTGTCCTCATAACATGGTGGCCAGATGAACCAGAGCTCATGTCCTCCTTTACTACTAGCTCTACAGGAATATTCACCATCTGCTGATTGCCACTATTTTATTTAACTTTTCACTGTCTCTTGAACTGTTTGATTTGTAGTCAGGGTTGCTCAACAGAGAACACATATCATGATTTCGCCTAAATACACCTTCTTTGAAGTTTAACATAAATTTTATTACACATTCTTGCATTATATTTTACCTTACACTATTTTATCTTACTCTTTTATTTTTCCTTTATCTTATCTTACAGTATTTTATTCTATTTTATCTCACTGTAGTCTGTTTTATCTCCTTTCACCTTATCTTCACTAAATTCATTTTATTGTATTTTACTTTGGCTGATGCTCATGCTCTGATATGATTTGTCAACTGACAAATCAATGAGGTATATTGTATTGTCTTTATAATCCTACTATTACAAATTTAATGGTATTGATGTCACAATTTTATAATTTATACTAGTGATTTAAGTTTTTGCCAATTCTCATACTATGTAGATTTGACCACTTTCATAACAGAATGGTTTTGATATTATCCCTGAATGATATGTTATTTTGATGAATGGCCAAAATAAAGATACTCACTCAACCTACATAGGACAAAAGGCTAATAATAATCAGAACAGAAAAAAGTAAAATTAGAGTGATATAGAAACACATAAAAAGAGGCTCATAAAAATTAAGCTAAGTCAGCTTTTTTTAAAAAGTTATCAATAAAATTCTACTTTATAGGTCAACTTCTATAATTTTTTTGACAGCTTTAGTCATAAGTAGAAAGTGAAGAAGAATAAAACCAGACAAAACAAGTACTCAGTCAGTGGAACAATGCAACAACTGATTTCACTAAGACATCCAATAAAAATAAAAAGTTTGATTAATTTTATGGATAAAAAATTAAAGTAGCAAAGATAATAATAAAAAAATATATAATTCAAGAAGAAAACTTTGTATAGAAAGAGTCTAACTGCCAGATCACAAAAGACTCCGTAAATTATCTGGGATTGTATTAACAGGTAGCAATAGAAGTATATATTTTTACATAATTATAAAATATAAAGATAAATAAAAAAGTTTCCGAAAAGTGGAAAAAAATCTGCTTAGAATCAATAACTATCAAAATAAGCATACTAACAAGGATTTTTTAAACAAATATTATTTCAAATAGCACCAATTTTAATTTCAGACAAAATCCTTTTAACTTCAGCAAGGAACAGTTAACCAATTTATATAAAGGGGATGGTGATGGGGAAACAAGTGCAAAATTTCAATTTTACAGCATTTTCTATCCCTTTGATAATCTGGATGGAAAACCACGCTGGCAGATTTATGAATCCTACTCTAGTTTATCCATCCAGTCTCTCTAATACAAGTCAGATCATGACTCTTATTTTAAGTTGTAGAGGAGTGAGGTCATTGGAAAGGAATCTGAAATTTAAAAAGAGAATCATCAGATCAAAAGTCAAGGTTCTTGATGATAAGAAGAAAGGAGGAATTATATAGTATGCTAGTTTGTGGCCATTTGTGAAAGAAGCTTTTTAAATTAATGATAGAATAAGTTTGGGTCCAAAACTCAACAATATGATTTCACTTCTATGCTGATCAATGGTGCAAAGCCACAAGAAAGATATTTCAGATTATTCTTCAATTACATAGGAAAGCACTTAAAAAATCGACATAGAAGAAACTGCAGATTTTCCAGACACTTTTTAAAGAAATCACTTGAAAATTATTTGGAACAAAAAAAATGCAACTATGTGCAGAAATGATGAAGATAAAATTCCATTAACTGCACATTTCTATTATCCAGTATTATTTGAATTTACAGAAAGTGTGAATGCTGTTAAGGAGTGCAAGGTCAGAGAATAAAAATATTTTATAAAAATTCATACCTTAGCAATAGTTGGGTAGACAAGAGTTTGGTAAATAACAACAAGACCAGGAGGTGAAGAAGGTTCTTCCTGTATATCTGGATTGTAAGTGGGTCCATAGTTTGGATAGTTTTTTATATCTTTTGAAGTGTCTGATGATGCATTCCAAATAGAATACAATTGATTCCCTTTCAGCTCTGTTGGAGGAGATGATCTTGGTCTAATATGTAGTTCATTACTCATAAAGGTTTGATCAGCCAGTGAATGAAATGATGATAAGGAGAAACTTCTGTTCAGTCCTAGTGGGTTTGAAATGTGTCCACTTGAAACAGTCCTTGGAATCATAACATCGGAGCTGCAAGGATAAGGACTTTTGCTCATTTGTTCATATCGTAATTTATTGCGGATTGATGGGAAAATGCTTACTAGGTTTTCAGCAAGCTCCTCAAAGTTGATTTTAAGATGCTTTATTGGGTCTTCCTTAAGGTATGGGTTGGGCTGATAAAGACTTGCAATTATATCTTCTACTTCCTTTATTAAGCTCCAGGCAGATTGCAAGAATGCAATTGGGCTCTGTTCTTTTAAAGCTTCCTTAGAATATTGCATGAGGCTGTCCATTTGATCAATTTTCCTTGTTGCATGGCTTACAAATTCATAAAGTGCCTTTTGTTTCTGAATTTCAAGATTTTCTACTGCCTCCATCAATTCTTTTTCACGGTTTAGAATTATCATTCGTAATCTCATAAAACCATTCCTGATCTCTTTCCTTTTGGCTTCTTTGTAAGATTTAAAATTGTTTTTTAACACAAGGACTTCCATTAGGTCATTATCGATTACATAACGGACTGCAACAGAAAAATCAAGATATTGATCACAATTGCATATTAATTTGAAGGATACCAAACTTGTTCAAAAGATAGAAAATTGGTTAATGTTAGATTTAACACAGACCAACCAATTTTGGATATAAAAGAGTTTCAATTCCAAGTTACATATATTTGAAAGCGTGGTATAGTTCAGTTCCAGGAAATTTATGATGGTACTATGCTAAAAACTGTAAGCCAGACTTATAAGTCTATTCTATTCTCTCTTGAGGAAAAACAAGCTTCAAATTAAGATTTGAATCAATCAGAAGTTAAGTGAACTGATGTAAAAAATGTAATACATGATTCTTCTGAAAATAAGTTTCTGTAACAGTTCTTTTCCTTATTCTAGAACAAGGTGACTTTGCAATTTGCTGCTAACCTCCATTTCCTGTGAGATCATTTCTATTTGTTGGAAAAAGCAAGAACCCATGTATCTGTCATTACTAAGTAGTGAGCCCAATTTCCCAGAAAATGTTAGATATTTTTTTCCCCTCAGTTTCAAATAGCTTGGAAAAATTCAACAGGTCATTTTTGTTCCTGAAGTTGTCATTAGCCCAGTAAATCAAAAAAGGTACATCTTTGATTTATCTGCGTGGGGGTGGGGAGAAAACAAACAACACCTTACTTTAAGTGAAAATAAAGGATTAATTCTATATAACAACATTGTATTAATTTGTTATTCACAACAGTATTTATTACACTTTGAAAAAGTAATAATTAACTATTCCCAGCACTTTGTCCAGCTTATATGAGGCTCATAAATGAACACAGAAGCATGTCTATTTGATTTACATAAAACTGTAATTAAGTGAAATTGTACACTTGTAAAATTGAATTCTATGGCTCTGTAATGTCTGACTGCCTTAGGAGTCAAGCCCAATACTGTGATCAGCAGAATTGCTGAACCTGCCATATGCCTACTAACCTGGAAAGGGCAACAGGCTAGGATTTCAGACTTTGATCCTTTATGCCAAAAGTTCAGAAATTAAATCAGACTCAGGAGCATGGCGTGGCTGTACCCTCAGCAAAACTATTCTGCTTCACTAGAAGCAATATTTCTCCTTCCCAGAGCAAAGATTTGATTATTTCCTATTGTTCTACAAAGTTTGAATAATGAAAGATATGGATCAAGAGATTTTAAAAAAACCAGTAGTTCTTTGAGAGAATGGAAGATAGCAGGGAATATATGCTTTGATTGTGAAAAGAGGAAGAAAGCTAGAAATTTATGTGAGGCAGTGAAAACTATATTAATGGAAGATCTGTGTATGTCTGCGTATATATACATGCATGTGTGTGTGTATTGCTTCATCACCTGTAAGGTGGTTCAGCGAGAGGAAGTAACAAAACATGAGCCCCGTGGTCACATTGCAACCTTCCCATTTCTTCTTTTTAAGCTGTCATTGAGATGCAACTATGAAAGGCAGAATTTGCATTATGACATCACAAAGCATTTGAGCTGTTTTGATTTTATTTGCATAATCATGTTTAGTAACAAAGGCCTATATGTGCCTTCCAGCTAATTATGGAAGAGCAATCGCTATTCTGGAAGATCTGAAATTTTTTAGCATGATAATATCAGAAATTCAAAGGTAACCATAAACAGCCTTTCAGAAATCATATTTATTTGTTTTCAGGGTCTATATGTTCATTTGTCAGACATATTGTATGCCATGCTAATCATCCAACTCTAAGATAGATTAAGCACAGAAATAATAACTTTGACAAAAACAGACAATAAGCTCCATATATTATCTACGTTGCTGAAATCAAATATTGCAAGACTACTAACAGCTATAAACTAGACCAGTGGTTTTCAACCTTTTCTTCACCACAGATGTCCTTTAAATACCTTTTGTGGCCATGAACCAAGGCCATGGATCCCCAAGACTTAACTCAAGATTTAAATCATAACATTTTTTTCAAGTCAGATCCCCTTTGATAACATCACGGTTCTCAGGGGGTCCCCAAACCACAGGTTGAGAACCACTTAGCTAGACAGTTTATTTTCCATTGATCAAAATTCACTTGTTTAGGGACTCAGGAAACTTTTGACCTTAAAGAAATCTCTGATGAGTTTAGCCTTTACATTGATTAGATATAATATAGCAACTAAGAAAAGATCAAGTAGAAAGAAAATAATTTAAATAGAAACCTTTTTTAAACTTTGCAATAGTCGCAAATAACATAGCAGACATTTTTGTACATCCTACTGATAGAGAAACTTTGTTATGATCACTATGTTGTGCCTCAGCACAAAATTCACATAGTAGTTCATGATCTTCAAGGCAGTATTTGGAAAGCAATGTTTCACCATGGATTAAGCAGTTTTTGTCTTCCCAGATCTCATCGCTGATTTTAGCATAGGCATGATTTAGGGAGGAAATATCTTGGTGATAATTCCGCAGACAAATATTACAATAGTTCAGCTGACATGACAAACATCTCTTGTCTGCCTTCTGCTCATCGCAAATCTGGCAATAGATTGGGATATAGCTTTTGTCAAACCTCCATCTTAGGAAACCGTATCGGCGCATATATTTTCTAGCCAATCTGGCCCTTAGATAATTAATCCTCAGGTACATTTTCTTAGAAAATGGTAGGCAATGTGCTCTGCTGCAGATTGGGCATGTGATGATGTAGAAACTCTCTGTAATTTCAGCATTAAGTCTGCTCTGCATGATACATCTATCACAAATGCAGTGATTACATGGCAACATAAATGGACGGATAAACATTCGTTGGCACAAAGGGCATACAAGCTGGTCAATAAAAGCATGTCCAGAAGGTTCTTTATCCAATGTAATGACAGATGTATCACTTGCCCCTCGGGTTCTGAGTCTGAAAATAAAACCAATACAGAGACCTCTGAGTTATGCCACTAATGTTTATAATTGTCATGCTTAAAATAATAATTCTAATGTTTGGACAATACTATGAATCAAGTGACATCTGCTTCAAAATTTCCTTTTCGGTTTATACCTAATTAAAAACCAAATGTTCACATATATTTCCATACCTATCTTCTCTGTAAACTATCTTCCTAATCACCGGTTTACTTAACTTGTAATGATGATAGTAGAAAGGAAAAGTCTGACAGTTTTTCTAGGATACTTCTCTGCATTTGTCTTACTAAGAATGCTGTCAGTGACAAAAACTCAAGTATAGTTTTCTTTACATGAAGTATGGGATTTACAGAAGATCTCTGTAAAATAACAATATTTTATCTTTGAGGAACTACTTCTTCATTGTGGGATAAACAGACTGAAATGAGTATATGCAGCTAACATAGTGGTGGATATTTCACTTTTTTGCCTCCATATAGTTAGTTAAAGCTATATAATGACTTTCTATCTATACATATAAGGCACACGCACACACACACACACACAACATATAAATAGTGTTAGAAAAGGAGATATAGCATTCATACAATGTGTATATTTTATGTTATTGACTCTTGTGTCTCTAAAGAATGTTCGATATTTGTAATTATTTACGATCAGACCACTAACGGGTGCACTGGGGCCATAAAATTCAATGAATATTAGGGTACGCTGTTCCTATATTGTTTACAGACAAATAAGACATTGAAATTCTAAAAGCTAGAATGTAGGGGAGGGCATTTTGGTGATTAGCAGTATGACAGGTTTGAATGCAAACACACTTTTTTGGTGTCCTAGGAAATACTGTATAAGCATTTTTAAAAAAAAAACAACGCCAGGACATTTATTACATATACCAAAAATAATTCCATGTCATTCCAGGAAATGAACTGCATAACCTTGACAAAGATAAGGTAAAGGTTTCCCTATCCAGTTGTGACTGACTCTAGGGTGTGATGCTTATCTCAGTTTCTTGGTTAAGGAAGCCAGCACTTGGGTCTCAAATCCAGAATGTCAGTTTTCCAGCTGACAAGCTCATCATCTTTAACCACTGAGCATTTGTGCCCCCTGGCAAAGACTACCCATACACATTTCTGAAAAGTTAATGAATGTGCCTGTCTATGGGTGATGTATACTCTCAGTTGAAATCCCCATGTCACACTTATTCCCAGCAATAACTATTGACATCAACCTGGTATCTGTCTGGGGCACCCCTTAAAACTCCTCACCAACTGGACTTCTGCTGGCACCACAGACGCTGCAAGACGGATCCTTTGAGTCTGTTAGCTGCTTTGACAACCGAAAATCAGCTGTCTGGCAGCTGGAAAGCCTTTCCCCTGGGAGGAGAGGGAAAGATGAGCAGGCAGGTCTGGGTAGAGCTCCCCTAAGGCCCCTGAATTTATTCCTGGGGCCGAAAGGGTGAGAGCTCCCCAGGAAAATCTGACAGAAGCTCCATATCCGGGATGATTCTGCTATAAGCAGAACAAAGCGTCGCGACCATCTCTGCACCAGATTTTTTAAACTATAGCATACTAGAACAGA
>JANHFO010010529.1:124071-134264 GCA_032468095.1 Pareas carinatus | reverse complement strand
TGCAGGCTGAATTGGCGCGTTCCCAGCGTCCCACGCCTTATGGTCCAGAGCGCCTTATGGTGCGAAAAATACGGTACATATTACCACTAAAATTAATTCAGTGCTAATGTTTCTACAGGCAATTTCACAATCATTCACCAATGATATGAAGATTACAAATTCTGCATATCTCAATAATCTAGAGACATTTTGATTTACTATAGCAAAAAGGTGGGAACATGGTTTTCAGACAATATTGAACTGCACTTTCTAGTGGTTCAGTTGGCATGGCCAATGGTAACGGATGTTAGAAAATGTAGCTCAATGTATAGTACATGTTTTTTGATCTACATTCTGTAGTCAGTAATATCCACTTTATTTGCACTCAAATAAAGGTTAAGATGAATCATCTTGTTTGACAGAGTTAACAGTCAGTGGATTTGGAATTCCTCACACCGAATTGCTTTATAACTTCTGGCATGATGATGATTTCTTTTTTAAAAAAAAACTGGTACAACACAGCCATATTAAGAGAAAGATATAAGTAATAGGTTAGGATATGATGGAAAAAATATTCAAACCATATATTGAATATCCTGCTGTAGAGTTAGTAGCTTCTATATGTTTCCCTTGAAGGTCTTTCTTGTCCAATTCCAAACATTCTCGCTTGGGATCCAATTCTGATCCAATTACCAAAATATCACAAAAATCCAGATTGTGATCCATTTTTTCTAATAGAACTGGTTTATGGGCTGTGAATAATAATAAAAATGTCAAATAATATTTGAAAAATAAAATGTTGCTTTTCAAAATTTAATTTATTTACAGGACTTCAGAGTACTATACTCAATTGACTCTAAGTAGTGTACAATTCCCAAATAATAGTCAATGACTGAAAAGGATAAAATAATGCTTTGGGAAAATGCAGAATTGAATTGTTAGCTTGGAAAGAGACATTAAAAAATAAAGATTCCTTTCCTTGAGTGAAACTTGATTCAGCATCCAGGTTATTTTATTGGCAAAATTGTGCCAAAATTATATTGGAAAAAAGACTTGTATCACTGTCTTTTTCAAGGTATTTTGTTTGACTTCCCACACTGATACAAAAATGACATTTTGTACATCATTCTAAATCAAAATGCTATTTTGTGGAACATGGCTGTGATGTGTGAATCCAACTAAAATGTCTTTTGCAATGAATTATCTTTTACAATGATGGCCAAGGATATACATTTCTGTCACTTCAGACAGATGACCCCCCCCCCCTCTCTCTCTCTCTCTCTCTCTCTCTCCACCCAATAGATCATGGTTAAATTGATCACTATATTCATATGCTCATTCTCTTCTGATAAACAAACAAATTATTACTTTTCCATCAATAATAATTAGAACATAATGTTTACAATAAATGAAATTATTAGGGGTACAGGTTTGGTACCAACTATCGCTTCTAGACCTAGCACATCTGAAAAATTGATTTTCATAAACATTTCACTAATCTGATTTACCAAAGAGCTTACTGATATCCTGTAACTTCCTTTTCTGCATTCTAATTGTCCTGAGCCACCTATTTAATTAAAACAAATTGACACAACTAGAGGTAATCCAGCTGTTCAGCAGACATAACTAGGCAATAATTAGAGTTACATAGCTAACTCAAAAATCTCTATTTGGTGCTTAACAGATAACTACTTAATTTTACTTTGCTCTATCCCATGCTATATGAAGAGCTCCTTTTGAAAGTGATTCAGAGACTGCTGTGCTTAGTTCATTATGGTGCTTCTTATGGCATATATATAACAACTTTTCAAGGCATTGGTGATAATAAAGAGTGCAGGACAAGTTCATTCAAGAAACTGCCATCTTCCTTACAGACTTTTCCAATTTTTATAGTTTGATGTGGATATTAGCTTTTAATTAGTTGTGGGTTTCAATATTTACTATTTTTACTGCCAATTTTTGGTATTTATTATAATTAATCACTATTTTTAAAATGAAAATTAGTATACAAATATTATAAATAAAGTAAACAACCAATGTATTATGCACTTCAGTGAAGGACAATAATATTTAAGAGGCATAGAATTTACCTGAAATAATCTTCTTTAAGGTTACAACAATCTTAGCAGAGTCTGTTTCTATATGTTATTCTTTTCATTTAAATCTGTTATTAAGTTCTATATAAGTCGAAGAAATCATAAACTTAAAAAAAAAGAACCAACAAACCTCTAGTCACAGGTTCCTTCAGGTCGGAGGCATATTCCATTTTAGAAACTGTGCTGACAATTCTGATATCCTGTAACAGAATTACGCCTCTTTCATGTTCAAATTGCGTGGCAGGCCTTGCAAAGTGATCCATTCCAGTTATTGTAATCTTGGGCTCCTTGGCTTGCAACACCATTACATAGGCGTCTATATCTGGAATACTAATGCAGGTATCTTCACCAAAACATCTGAAAAATATGCCATTTAACTTAAGATTTAAGTTAAGATTTTTTCTTAAGAAACACACAATTGAAAGAGAATATTTATCCCAAGATATTGGGATCGCTGTATAATTACTTTTTAATGCCTACTCATTGACCATCTTCAGAATTACTCGATTCCGTGTGAGTATTAAAATACAGTTTCTTAAATTATTTAAGAACAGCGCAGCATGCCATTGACAGGTATGATATTTACAAAGGTCACTGCCCCCATACAACTTAAACTTATAAATAACATAACAAACAGTCAATGGTAATGGTTAAATCTGATTAGATGGCTTCTTATGTATTTTTAATTACAAACCTAAACTGATACTTAACAGACTTGATAGAGCTATCTTGTTAAATGTGCATTGAGAACCTAATTGCCCATTTTACATTGAATGCATCAGAAGGCCATTTTCTACACATTACAGAACTCCATCTGAAGTCCATGGCCATGCAGAAATAGTAGAAATCATAGTAATTGTAACAATTAAGCTGCTGGCCAATGTATTAAAAGATGAGGGATGCTGATAAAACTCTTTCACTTATCCCAAAATTAAAAAGCCCTCAGCATGAGTTTACTGATGCGTTGCTTGTATTATCAAGCTTAGTGAATTTAACTTACTGGACTTTGGACGACACTTTAAGGCGGCGAATACCTGAAGTTGGAAACTGTCTTGAGTTGATATAGGAGACTTTTTGGAGAGCTTGATTTATATTCTCAATGTCATCTCCTTCTATAACAAGGACTGACTGGGAAGGATTGAAACGATACTGCAGAGGTGGTGAAAGGATATAATTAGTTTTTTAGGAAAGTATATAGAGCAACTAATTGTAACACCTAAAATAAGAAGAATCTGAAGTCTGTTCCTTATATAAGGTCAAACCTTTAACAAAATAAAGAAAATCTATTATTTTATTAGTTAACACTTATTTCAACATAAAAGCCTCTGAAGAATAAACATTCACAAGTCAATCTTTACCACAAAATTAGTAATTATTGTGTCTAGAGTAAACCTGAATTAAAAGCTAAAACAAATATTTTGAATCAAAAACATGTTTCTCTACAATCCAGATTTAATCAGGGCAAATCTACCATTTCTATACATTTGTGTATACTTAGAAACAATTGTTACATAAATATTCCTGAAAGATAGATACAATCTTTCATTTTATTGCTCTATTTATGTCTCAGCCCAATTGCAATTTCATCAAGGCATATCGCTGTCAAGCAGACTCAAAAACACTGCATGAGACTTGTCCCTGACAGCTTGTTTCATTTTTGCCACCTGCTGTCTCACTGGTTCTGAAAATGGCTGAAAAGGTGAAAATGAATGACGAACCTTCCACCATGCCAGCTTCTGTATCAGAGACTAAAAATATTTTGAAACTGAAACATAAAACTTTTGGATTCTTTTGCCCAATACACAGTTCGATCACAGAAACAACTGCTTGTCAATACCAGATAGCTTCTGGAGGCAAAATGGAAAACAAGCAATTTTGGATGCAAGAAATAAGAGTGGATGTTGAAGTGTAACATCACCAAGCATGATTATTTATTGTAAACACCTGTTCAGACTGCTTACAAAACACTTTCCAGCAGCTATGGTTCATTGAAGAACTGCATGAGCTTCAGGAGGATAAAAGGTATTTCTAATATATAACAAACACAACATCTTCACTCTTTTAGTTACAGTAAAATAATTTCATCAAGTAAGAAGAATATTTCTGAAGAATGATTTCTGAGTTCAACTGGTAGCCATACAAGATTCAGGGAAATTTCCTTCAGCAACTCCTGAAGGCAAAAACAATATTTGGTGTAATCTTCAACTAACTCTGGTGTAGGTTCATCAACTCCAAACCGTTTGAAAATGATGCTTCTGGTTGTCAACTCACTCTGAAAATAATGTATTCTCAATTGATCAATATGACATTGCCATACTAGACCCTCTGCACATTGAACTTGCATGTCACTAGTGCTTTGATTTCAGTGACAGTTGAGGAAATCAACTGGTTCCCACTCCATAGATCCTTTCCAAAGACCTCTTCATTTAATATACAGTAGATGAATGCAGAATAGGAATAGAGCAGTTTTTCAGTTCTTGCTTACTTTGTAAATATTACAAAGTATGAAAAGTCAACGCTGATTTATATTCACTGCCCCATATGTAATTCACCAGAACGGATTCATGTCTTGAGCAAGGAGTGATGTGTTATACAAGGAGGAAGCTGACTCAGTATCTTTCAACAATTTGTTTCAGTTAATCCAAGATTATCTGCATCATCTCCTCAGCCTAGCCATTTGGTTGGATTAAGGGGACTGTGAAACCTTCGAAAAGGGTACCGTTCATAAAATGATTAAACTTCTTTGATATAAGCACACATAGGTTATCTAAGATGATAGTATCAGGCAATCTATGATTTCCAAATAAGTGATGCAATGCTATTATTGTTGCATAGTTTTGAATAAGAGTACACTATCATTAGTTCTTTTTCTGAAATAGTCTCGCAAAATCAATAAGGAGTCACTTCCAAGGGAAATACCATTTTTTTCACTGCCCAAATCAGTCCCTAGATAATAAATATAACTTCTTGCCAAAACATTTATAATATTTCAGGATGTATAACAGTTTGATGACCTCTTACAGTAACACAATTTCCCTGCTAGAAAAAACTTTATGTTAAGATATCTCAAGTTGATTGTTTAAATTCTTCCAGTAGCCTGTGAACTGACCAACCTTTATACAGCTAATTTAACACATGAGTTACTTTGGAGTCTCAAGTAGGCAATCTTGCAATATTATCAGCCTGAAATGATGGGTGTGGGAGGGCATTCGGCATAAAGGCTTCCAGCAGTGATGGCAATTTGAAATCTGGCATTTTATGTGGCAGGTGAGTCAGAATATCACCTCTGGCTATTGTTATTCCTGGCAACAGACGAATGAGTAATCATTAGCATTAACCAAGAGACTATAATGCTGCATACAAATATTAAGGTTATAGGCTTTGTATTAGAAAAGATTCCCAAAAGAGACCTGAAGTCATTATAAATATCAAAAGTGTGGCACACAGAGAGGTATGGAATTTTTTGACTTCTGGAATAGAGCTGGGGCCTCTTTTTCAATCTGAACATAGTTCCTTTGAGAAAAAGACAAAGTCCTAGAATAATAACGAACTGGCACCTCTCTGTTGCTTGGCATTGTGACTAAACATAGTTCCAATATTGCAAGGAAAATCATGTGCATTTTTAGCTTCCATACTGTTGCTTTTGATATTCATACAGTCAAAGATGACTGGTAAATATCAGAATAACACAGTTGGAAAGGACCTTGGAGGTCACTAGTCCAGCCTGCTGCTCAGGCAGGAAATCCTATACCATTTCAGACAAATCGTTGTCCAATCTCTTCTTTAAAACTTTCACAACCAATAAAGGAGAATATTTGTAGCTCAGGGTTGAAATGACGGATCATTGGCGCTCTCTGAGCTTGCTTGTTTTCATTATCCAAAGTATCTAACATCATCAGTGCTAGTAAGAAGTTCAGTTTGCTGTCAGCTTATATTCTGGTGGCTTGCCTTGCGGGTTGGTGGGGATGGTCTTAGAGATTCTTTGATTGGACTGCTTGCTATTGGCTTCTTCGGGAGTTTCTTGATTAGATTGCGGATTGTTTAATTACAAGCAGAATTAACAAAAAAGCTTGGGCACCTCACAAGAGGAAGCAAACACTCCATTAACTCTCTACTACAGAGTCTCCAAACAATCAGGGATGCGACTGTAGATGAAGACAAAATCACGGTCTCGTTTGATGTCACAGCCCTGTTCATGCCTATAGATCCAGGACTAGCCAAAGAATCCATGGCCACATTGTTTGACAGTGAAATCAAAGACCTACCCCTTTTATGCATGTATTAATTTCATGCATTTGCCAGGAGTGTGGTTCTAATCAGGTAGTTGTAACTATCACGTTGGCTTTTTGTAATGGAATGTGTGAATGAACCCTGGGGGATAAGTGGAAGAGATATTACCCAAGAAACAATTAGACAAGAGATGGAACTTAATGCTCAGAAAAAGAAGCTTAAGTTACCCTTATTGATAAGGAGGTTAAAAGTGGAGGCAGAAACTTTGTATCTTCGGACTTGCAAGATTCTGTTAATGTAGTATTACAACAAAGTAGGATTACATCATGTAGTCAGGATTCCTGTCTGGTTTACTTGGCAGGGCTGACATCATTTTTTATGCTTTTTGAGTAGACACAAGTATTATTAAATATTTCATTGCATTGTCTTTGTATTTACCTATGTCACACAGGTTTTCATTAATTAGATATTATGCAACCTAATAGGTGAGTACATTGATATGAATGGACAAATGCTCAAATGCACACAAGTTATTTTCAAAATGTCACAAACTGAATTTAAAGTCAGAAATTATAATACAATGCAATACATTTTGGTAGAACTGATTTTCAACTTTTTCAGAATCTGAGAGTGTTGATTTGCTGTAGTTAACACATAGAAGGAGTTCCTGTAATCTTTAATGACAAACAAAATGAATATTTTGTTTAGTTACCACGAGTCCTGCTTTCAGTATAAGTATTTTAATTGGTTTTTTTTTAAAGAATATAACTTGTGAAAAGTATAGTTCTCAGTGATTCTGATAGATTGAATGCATCTGTAACATGTTTGTCCCACTTTTTTCAATACTTATCCCACTGGTGCGGCTGTCATATGGTTTGTATGCATAATGTGTCGCAGTTTGTGAAATCTGCACTAGCAGCTTAACTTTTAAAAAAGTTCTAATGAATTGTTTTTAAAATAAATAAAAAAGTAATTTGTGTCTGTTTAGCAGAATTTGACTTGATGCTGAAATCCAAGCAAGTCCTCAAACTTGCAATCCATGCTAGAACCATTTCTGATCATAAGTTATGGCCTCTACAAACTGTAACAGAAAGGGATCAATCTGCTGCAGACAGCTCTAGTTACAAAATTTTAGTGTTATACTTCCACAAATTGCAGAAGGTTGGGGTTTTTTGTGTGAAGTCTTTTACAAGTAAGTGTTCTGTGATTTTACATCCCTGTTGATACGTGTGCATGTGCTGCATCTTATAGGAAACTCATTTGCTTCTACACAGAATCATTTCACTGACAGGATGAAATGGAAAACGGGAATGGTTGTGAAATACTTACACCATCTGATTTCTATAGGTTTACACTAGAAAGAACACTGTCGGTATCCCAACGTTGCACCTCTACTTTGTCTTTGTGTGACTTTATAGCAAATTAGATTGCTTCTTGAAGTGCTTTTGTATTCTATCCTGAGCTGCATACTTCATAAATCAGTTTTACATATTAGTAAAGATTATATTAGTTCATTTCTTACCTTTATTCCTTGGCCAAGACTCTCCAGGGAATTAATATCCAGACCCTCCTTGCAAGCCTGCAAGCAGGAAATAACTTTTTGACTCTTAATTTTGCCTGGTCGTATGGTAAGACTGGCAAGACTGCCATGGAAATACTGAGTAAATCTGGGTTTTGTGACTTCTCCTCCTATTTAAAAGAAATCACAAATTGTCATGAATAATAATGTATATATGCAAATGTATGTAAGTATTGATACTTAGGAATATCAATGTTTTCAGCATTGTCATATATGTTCTGAAACAATTGATATAACTGGGCTGCTATTTTTATCAAAAACAAAACTAAGAAAAAATGGTTTATTCACTATTGTTTTGGAGTGAAATAATTCTATTTATAGTTTCAGCATCATTTACTGCACATATTTTAGGTGTAAAAATATAACATAGTCTGAAAAATAGAATTAAAAAAATCAATTTCTGTAGCATATGATGGAAAAACTGTTCAGTTTAGAAACAGTATAAATTCAACATCTCATTATGTTACATATATTAAAACGTTCATAGTTCAATATAATAAAACAAAACCCTGAGAATAGTATGCCAGATTTAAAAATAACATATCAGCCAAATTAAATCTAAATCAGAAATAGGAATCTCTCTGAAAGCAAAACAGAAACAATATACTAAATTAATAAAATGTCTACCTATCCAACTTGTTTAGCTGCAACACAAATTTATCTAATACTTATGCTTCTCTATAATGGTTTTTTGAGATACAGAAAAAATAAATAAACGGGTTCAATAATATTAATATGAAAAAATACATTTACAGTCTGACACATGGTAATCATTTGGCAAGGTTTCTATGAATGCACATGATTTCCATTCTCTTTTAATCTTTTAGGCAAGTGAATTCTTACAGAGATTTTCAAAGGATCACAATACTGACCAAAGACCAATAAGTGGAGCTGTGATGATGCAATGGTTGGATGCAGTATTACAGACCGATTTTTCACCCTGCTGGAAGTTTGATCATGACTGGCTCAAGGTTGACTCAGTCTTTCATTCTTCTGAGGTTGGTAAAATTAGAGCCCAGATTGTTGAAGGAAATATGTTGACTGTACACCACTTAGAGAATGCAGTAAAGCACTATGAAGCAGTAAGTCTAAGTGCTAAGTACTACTACTTAGTGTATGCCGGGGGAAAGATATACAGAATATTTATGAAAGATAATAGTGGCAAAAACTTCTGATCTAAAATATGTTTAAGTCAATCACATAGTACCAATTCCATTCCAATTAAATCTGTGGTACAATTCTGCTTCATACTGAAATATTTCAACAAATTAGTTCTGAAATTTATCAGATGCTTCCAAAAATATTCTCGCTTTGGGTTTTTTAAAAGAACATTTAAAATACTGTGACACATATTATGTGTATATATAAATATTAACAGTAAAATGTTTGCTTTGGAGAAACAGGTCAGGTTCCAGAGAAATAGCATTCAGAATGTCACGGCATCAGTTATTATAACTGACAACTATGTACACATTTGCTTAATATAAAATTGGTTTATACAGTAAGAAAAATGAATGAAGAACAGATATTTTCTGAATGTGTATTTCACAAATTGATGTAAATATAGGTATTTGTATATTTAAAAAAATCACCTTTATAAATAACTGTTAGGAATAAACAGGTTAGTATCATTTGAATGAAAGCTTTTAATATCTTCCATAGGAAGGAAGAAAGAAAGGAAGGAAGGAAGGAAGGAAGGAAGGAAGGAAGGAAGATCTACAGCACTGATAAACGAATGGGAATTCTAACAGTTCAAAATATCATTCAGTTGAACAATCAGTCTTCTCAAGGGGCTACAGACATTGGCCATATCTTTCAGTGCCAAACATCAACCAGACAACAAATTTAAATAAAAGAGACAATTCAAGTGAAACTTATCCAGCAAAAAGAGACTGAAACCGATAAACTGTATTGTCAATGTACCACCTGAGCCCAGCCAAATGAAGTCAAACTTCACAAACATTTACTTACTTGCAACAAGAATACAACTATTTTTCCAAACTGGAAATGGCAAACACATGGCCTTTTTCTGTATCTGAATATGCCATGATAAAATTAACTATTTAAGTAGTTATGATGAAAATTTGCTCGTCAGTGGAGAGTCAGAATACTGATACAGATGATATCTAAACTTCTGACACATTTTTGTAAAATCAAAGATTCAAAAGAGATTATTTTGGCTTTCAATATCAGTCCATTGTTTAGTGCATAATATCCCATTTAAAGTATTCCTAGTAACTACCGGTTTAACCTCTTGTATGAACACATCCAGTAAAAGGAAGCACAGTATTTACTTTTAATTCAGCTAC
>JANHFO010010529.1:113693-123971 GCA_032468095.1 Pareas carinatus | reverse complement strand
GCTTTTTAAATTTTGTTCTATTAAATAAGTGCCTTTTATATTATTAAAATGGAAGTTTTATGTACCTTTTAAAAAAACCATATTGGTGGGCCTCAGGATTTCAAATTATGAATTTGGTGGTCTCAGAGATCAAAAAGGTTGGTCTAAAATATAGCTTTGGTCCTAAGATTTTCATTGAGGCGTATTCATTTTTGCAACATGGTCTTGAATGAATCTGTTAGAAAAAAATACTTTTTTGTGTGTGCAGATTACCAAATCTTGTTTGCAATCACTGGTCTGCGTTTGTGGGAGTATTTTGCAGTATAGTGTCCTATAGAAAATGTTGATTCTGAAAGTAAAGTAAAGATTTTCTGACAAATCTGCTGGGGTGTACTCATTTATGCTGAGCACTGTATATAAATAAAATTCAATATAAAACAAGCTACATTAGAGCCTCATACTTTAGCAAGTGCAGCACCTCATTTCAGAGCTTATATATAACTTCTTGAATTATAAACTGTTAAGTCACACTAAGCTAACACCAAACAAATCACAGTACATGAACTAAGTGAAAGAAATAAATGAGCGAGGATCAAGTTAATTAATGATGCAATAGTAATAAAAGTATGGAAAATGAATCAAAGTAAAACATAACAAATTAATTAGTTATTGGAAATGGAACAGTGTAACACTTTTTAGTCAGGTAATTTTTAATAATCTGCAAGACAGCATAGTGTATAACAAATGAAACTTAATTTCTAGCCAGGTATGAATGAATGAACTAAAATAGAAAAGGTCTGGGAATTTGTAACAAAGATTATTTGAACAACTGATCTGAAGGAGTAGACAGAAAGACAGACACATACACATAAACATACCTGTGGTAGGTGTGTGAAATGAGTGGCTATATAGATTTGAATAATAAATTCAAAGTACTGTTTTCTCATTCCATTGAAAATATCTAAATTATTCAACAAAGGCTTGTTTTTGTAAAAATAAAATTACTTTCTTTGCAAATGTGTTGCTTCATTTCTACATCAAACTTTAGGAAGGTCTAAATGCAGTTCTTCTCAGAGAACATTCTTCTGGTGGCCTTGTTTAAACAATGATTTTATTAAACACAATCGTATATTTAATAGAAATATCAATACATTGAAATTTCAATTTACAAATTCAAATTAATTAATTACCTTGCCAACAGGCACCAACAGTGAGTTGCATTGCTATGTGTGATGGATGAATAGGCCAGTCATTAGTTACAAGGTAAGGTTCATATGTTGTTCCATCCATATACAAGGTAGCTACTGGAAATTCAACGTTGACAACATAATAGTGCCATTCTTTATCACAAATCTAAAAAACAAAAGGAAAGAAAATATTACCTAGCTTCATGAACAAAGTTTTGAAGATGATAAACCGAAACAAATGAATATTGCTATACTTTAAACTGGAGAGAACTTTCATGGTCCTGTTATACTTTTATGGATATAGCATACAATATTTATTTCAGAATTCTTTTTTGTATAGAAAGTGTAAAAATAATACATATAAGATTTGATTAAGTGCTGTGTGATTTAGTCACATATGCATGTTTAATTTTTCCCCCCAAGTAATGATGTGCTGTTATAAAATATAGTGCAGTAACTGGAAGAAATAAGTAAGTAGATTTGTTCCTAGGGATTTTATTAGGATTCATTTCCTATGCTGAATGTACACCAACAGGAAAGAAGAAAGGCTCCATCTCTTCCTCCCCCTTCTCAAATATTCATCCATAAATATTAGAACAATTTTCTAAGGGGTAATAATATCTATATTAAAGGGAAGGTATAATTTCAATCTACAATCTAGAGAATAAATAACAGTACAATCACCATTCCTCTAGTACATGAAAGCTCACTATAATTTTCTTCACAATTTGGCAACAGCTGGTTATTTAAAGAATCTGTTCAGATGGATTTGTTTAGTTATAATTCATGATATCTGTTTGTTTAAAATGCTATAAAATTGCAAGCAGAAAGCATAATTAAAATATAGCTGTCATCTGCAAGCTAACAGTTATAACTTATTAATTATTACTGTAACTACTGACTCTATTCCATCAATTAGATTTCTTTAAATTCTTTTGCTGTCAGGCTGTACTTAGAATCCTGGATCCAGTTCTGGACACTGCATTTTAGGAAGGATTTTATCACACTTGAGAATATCCAAAGGAGAGCAATATCATAAGGGCCTGAGAGGAAGAAATTAAAAGGAGATGGGCATGTATAGACATATAACTATCTTCAAGCTGCCATATATAATGTGGGGTAGAAGAACTTTTTTTTTTACTAAACTATTTAAACAGATGCTGTCATGGATTCTTGCACCAGGTAGAGAGTTGGACTCAACGATCTCCAAAGTCCCTTTCAAACTATATATTTTATGATTCGTTTAAACGGCAGTTCATTTCACAAGATCATACAGTTGTCATCTAAGATCAGTCACCTGAGATAAAGCAACTTTATGCAAGATCTAGCTCAGGAGTTGATTTTAGTTTTTTACTTACATTGGTACAGATCCCTGTGTTGTACAAAATTTGCTAGAATTGTGTGTGGTTGATTCTCTCTGACTGAAATTATTATTGCAGAAGCATTTAAATGTGGCACCATGTATGACCATATTGTGGTATTTTTATCACCATCATTCTATATTCATTTGTTGATACCCTTTTTTCTAGATTTTAGGCTAGTGTACAATAAACACATAAAGGAAGACAAGTCTGAAACATCTGCTATCCCTTGGTCACCTTATTTGTTCCCATCCACACATTATCTGAGGTAGACACTAAGTCTGCAGAGCACTTCCATTCCAGAAACTTGTTTCAAATACTCTTTTGAAGTAAATCATTACATATATTTCTGAAGTTAGGTCAGCAATTGGAACTGGAATTTCTGATGCAGTTGTAAAAAATGATGCCACATGAACACTTAGCAGTCCTGATTTTTCTTAACCGGATTAATGGGTCTTTGATCAAGGACCTCATGTGACAATGACATGAGAAAGAGTGGAAGTCTTGGGCTAGCAAGTGAGAGTTGTTGGTGAAAGCTATGGACAGGTAAGTTCCATAGGCACATTATGGAGCATAGGCAGGTGTTGTTCCTTGCAGCAGGTGCTATGAAGTGTGGGCAGGTGTGCAGATGCCAATGGCAAGCACAATGGTGCATGGATGGGGGAGCGGATGGTTAAAAAAGTAGTGAGCAGGAGCAACTTACAATTCTTCCCAGCTTCCCCACTGAATTTTCTTCTGAATAATTGAACAAGGTTTTGGAAGAATGTAGTTAGACTGCTAGATTATTGAAGTTTATATCAGAGGAGATGATTGAAAGTTCACTAATGAGGATGTATGGGGAATAGAATATATAGGACTAAATGATGATAGCAGGACTGAAGAAGCATTAGAATGGAAAAAAGAAATTCCTGATAGGAATCAAAGGTTTGAGATGAGCTAGGCGGTGAAAGTAACTGCCAGTGAAGAAATAGTGAGAAAGCAGTGAGGAAGGAACGATGCCTCTGTTGTCATCTTTATTGCTGTAGCCAATGTCACTTTTGTGGCTGACACTGTGACTGGAGTTAGGACTGGATGACTGTGGGAAGCAAGAACAAGTAGAGTCAGCACTGGTTATTATCTGTTTACTCAAGGTCAACAAAGAATGATGCATACTAATGCTAAATTGTCACTGCTGGCGTGATGCTAATGCTATGGAAACTGAACCCAAACAATTGTAAACAAACTATTTGTCTCTAGCTCAACTTAGATACATTATCAAATGTTGGATCTGATTTTTATCTTGTCGCAATGGTGATGAAATATATTGTCATCTGCCCTTTGCCATGTTAGCTTACTTCCTAGATTACATTTGCTTTGTCGATATTCTACACGTCTGTAAAGGTGACAGTGTGATTAAAATAGTTTGCCCCAGTCACCTAATGGATCTTGTTGGTTTTCAGCAAGCACTTGAGATTTGTTTCAGTGATCTGGCAGGCAATTTCTTCCTGTGCCTTATGGAACCCAGGAGATTGAATGGCCTTGCTTTCTGTGTTGATTTCTGATGACACTAATCAATACAAGAAAGGACACTTTTCATTCATTATCCTCCCTTTTCCAAATTTATGCAGCTAATTTCTTAGTTGAAAAAATACATCAAAAGTGAGTACATATGAACACTTCCAAAATGTGAATTAGTTAATGTCTAGGTTGTATGAATGTTTGTGCAGTGTTTTTTTTAAAGAAAAATCACAAATTGATACAGAAAAACAGAATTGATAGAAACTGACAGATTATTTAACTACTGGAACAAGATTGATGATCCTTGATTCCCTTCTTTGTATGTTTCCTACAAGTTTACTGAGAATCCACTGAGATGCTCTTATTTTCCAGATATTTCCTTTTTTTCTTTACGGGAAAATTTGCTAATCATGTGTCTTGAAAATCTCCTGTGATGCTGCTGCAACCTCACAAAGTTTAAACCTTCTAACATCAAGTTCAACATCAAGGATTTAAATAAGTACAGGTTGCATGTGGAAAAAAAATAAAGGTATAGATGCAGAAAATACCATACAATATCTAGGAAGGGCAGCGACTTGCTTTGTTGGCAGGACAAAGTTGATATGGTGCTGAAAAGAGGTAGCATTCAGGGAGAATTATGAATCTGAATGAGTAAGAGTGCTAAGGAAGGAAAATAAAAGCAAAAAACTGATTTAGTGAGAGTATGAATGATAAAAACATTTGTTAAAAGAAAACATTTGAATGTAGCTATGTAGTTCTATTGTTTGTCAAGCATCTAAATGCAATGTTCAGTTATTGGATATATTTTTCGAAACATAAACTCTTAGGCATGGGATAAATTCTTCCAAAATGCACAGGAAGAGTATTTTCATAAGGGAATAAATAGACAGAGCAATCCTAAATACAATACAATCATTTCAAGAAGTCCTATTCTGAAAATGTGGTTGTTCAGGCTGGCAGAGAAGTAGAAAAAGTCGGATGACAGATTTCATCCTCAGACTTCAGTGCTGAAGTAAGTATACAATCTCAGATAATGGAACCCATATGGAAGATGCATTGATTTGCTTAAATTAGTTTTAAATTTCATTGTCTAATTTCTAGAACTTATACACATTTTATTTGACCTATTTGTGGATAATATTACACACACTTGATTAAAACATGCACCATAATATTATAATTATGGCGCAAACAGGAGTCACCTGAAAGCAGAGTATAGCATCTAAAGATATTCTTTGACACAACAGTTTTCCTCAAAGAATTCTAGCAATCTAGTACATTAAGGAGATTCTTCTACTTTATATGTTGTAGCAGCTTCTATTCTTTATTATCAATTTTTCTGAGATGTTATCTTTCAGACTTTCTGAATTTTTGCATTGCATTTTCAAGAACACATAGGTTCTTTAATAAAATATAAGGTAAATCCAAAATTTAAAAAAATGACACTGAAGTTTTTACTTGTTTCATTTATTTCAGCAAAGTCACACATATGATAATATATGATGATTACTGTGAAAAAGTATTCACACCTACAAATTAAGAACTAGCTGTGGAACCTTAAGTTTCAATCACAGCAAAAAAACACTTCTTACCTACTGGTGGTCATTTATGTAAGAACTTTTAAATGTAATCAGGCCTATTTAATTGTTTTAATATGTTCTTAATTCATTTCTGTATTTGTTCGTGTTTTTTAAACTGCCTGTAGGCTGCCCTGAGTCCTTCGGGAAAAGGGCGGGATATAAATAAATTTTTATTATTATTATTATTAACTTTGGTCCAATTTCTTTTGTCCTTGCTTTTCTTCATTCATTCTTTTAGTCCCTTGTATGTTTAGGAGCCTTCCTTACCAGATGAACATTTAGTGGTTCACTTCAACTGTTAGACAGATGAACTGATCTCTCGTGTAAATTTTTTGGTACAAAGTATCATTCATGTTTCCTTTAATGATGGCAAGTCGTCCAGGTTCTGAGGGGGGCTAAACATCCCTAAGCTATTGTACTACCCTCTCCGTGATTGGCAGTTTATCTGAAGTTCTTATTGCAGAACATAGTTTTTTATTTCTGCCAGATATAATAACATCCAGATATAACAACACTCAGGTGTGTTTTTATTTAAATTAGGCAAAAATTGATTCTGATTGTAATTCATCCTGACTGCCAACCAGCCATATCAAAATGAGACTGGAAGTAGAAGTACTGTATGTGAACATATATGTACAAAATATCAAAAACGTTAATTGCCTAGTGGGCAAGCAGGCAAGTTGCCAGGAGCTAGTATGAGAATCCTCAGGAAGAAGCCCAAGCAAAGTCAAGAATATTGAATGACTAGATTGAACATATTAATGAAATAATATCCTTGCTATTCTCAAAATGATCGTACTTGACATATGACTTCCGGAACACAAAATATATTAACTATGTGTCAATTATTATTTTGTTTTACTGATGGATGATTCTGGATCTGTCATGTTTACATTCATTTATACATTCATGGACATTCATTTATACAACCCATGGATGTATTAAAGCTTTTCCAGGAGTGGAAAAACAGAATTGAGACACTTAGCTGAAAAAGCATATTTTAAGGGTAGAACGTAGGCTTGCAGATATTTCCCATGATTTACGAAAAAGCTGGTGTACTATATGTCTTTCATCTTCTAAGCTATTGTGATACCTATAAACAATGTAGAGAACTGACTCCACCTCAACTTGTTACTATTGATGTAGGTAGTCAAAACCAGGTGGAAGCAGAGTATTACATTATCTTATTCTTTCCCTCATGGCCTTGAGATTTTCCCTTTCTATGTAAAGGAGTTCAACATGGAAGGCAGACTGGAATTCCCACCTCTCTAATAAAATTAGGTGACATATAAACCTTATTCCTTGTCAGATGCTATTGGATATAGAGTTTAGCAAGTTAGAGTCATCCATACTGGCAGCTGAGATTGCTAATTATTGCTCTTCTGGTAAAACTGAACTTTTGCATTTTAGTGCATATGGCTATGTGTTTTTGTCACACTGGCATATCACATGATAAAAGACTTGGTTTATGTTATAAATTAAAGAAGTACCAAACTATTTGTTCACTCATACTCCATTTATATATTACTAAGATCTACATGAAATTCTGTTAACAATCAGTGGAGAAAACACATAAAAATCCAGAAGTTCCAAAAATCAATATTTACTCAAATAATGATTCCTCCAGCCTATATTTACCACTTCTTTTAGCTACTAGAATGAAAAACATTACTGAATATCTACTAAGCACACTAGCATCTCATCTTTCTGCTTTGCTGATTTACAATCTATTTCTCAGATCTTACCTTGCAAGTATATTTTCAAATTGCTATAACCTTACAACATAAACTTCAGTTAACTTTAAAAAAAATTTTTTTAGCTTTGACACAAAGTATTTAATTCTGCGAATCACCACAGTGTTGTTGGCAACAAAGAAATCTAATGAAGGCTTTTTCTATAAAACGACCAATTGTTGACCACTGTATAAAGTGGATTGGAATAATAGAATTACTAAATCACTTTGAATCACATATAATTGCACATTTTTTTGATATTCATAGAATAACCTAATATAAAGTTGAAAAATCAGCACTTCTAGAATTCTGTGCTACAGACTCTCAAGCCATTAATGAGTTTTATCAACCTTGTATTATATGTGTCCCCCCTTTATGAGATAAGGCCTGGGAAGTAAAAATTGAATTTCTGAAATATTTGGCCAATAAAAGATGACTTGAGAATTGAGTTCCAGTTCTATTCGCATTTGTAGTATTTTTTCTTCAATAATTTTGTTAAATTGTCTTTGTGCAATCCAGATGTGTTCAAAGGTAAATTATTTTCACAAACCAAGATAATTTATTTTATAAACAACTGAATGTGTCTCATTCGCAAAATGATGATGCAACAATATTAGGTTTACTCCCCCCCCCCAATGTCGGAAGCACTGCAAAGCATTGAAGTACTTCTGTGGTGAAAAGATTTGCCAGTGAAACACCCTTGCCCAGGGGATGCTCAGAATTAGGACCTACTTTTGTGTCCCCATGAAGTTGCCCCCTGAAGTGGTGCCCATTGATCTGCTCACAGTAACCTGCTTTGGAGCTGCTGGATTGACAGGAGCTGGAGCATGTGACAGGAGCTCACCCTAATCTGCAGCAGCAATGGATTTCATACATGAGCCTGCTGATCATCAGTCCAGCATTCTAATCTCTTGAGTCACCATGCTTCTTTTATTAGCTTTTATTAAATTCTGCATAGTTATTGGTAACATTCAATGTCATACAAATGGAGTTCTATTTTGGAGACTGGTTTTTCCTTGCTTTACAAAACAGGCAACCTGCATCAGTACAAACCAGAATATTTATTTTAGAGAGGTCCCTAACCCTCCATAGAAGATATGATGACAGAACTAGGGTGCCAATGAGATATGTAACTTCGTATAACATAATCTTTCAAATTTTGAAAGCTCCAGGACAAAGAAAAATGAGACAGCAATTCTGCTTATACAAAGTACTTCCTCACCTGCCTTCCCCCCCCTTTCTGACAATATATGACATTAGTGGCAAGACAATTGGATGAAATAATTATGTTTCCCCTTTGGCCTATCTATAGATAGGGCTGTGTTTCTGTGCATATCAGCAAAACTCTGACTTTTCATTTAGTATTCTTCCTGCTGACTTTTCTTGTTATTTCTTTTCAAAGCTTTAGCCCAACATTGCAACCTATAATACTTTTTTTTGCACTTTAAGTCACTATCACTATTTATGATCAAGATGATAATGAAAGAGACTAGAACAGTCCATTTACAACAAAGTGATATCAAAAGTAGCACAGACCTCTGACTTTTCTGAATACTAATAGCTACTTGAAAGGCTCACACCTCCTGATATTACCCTTGAGGCCATGAACACGAATGCGACTATTTCAGAAAGTAGCAGTGCCTTGTGACATTGGAGAGGAAAAAGCAATATCTTATTTCATCTCTTTCTTATTGAATATATCTGGCACACTCCTGTACCAGATGAGAAGCATGAAAATGATGGAACAAAGTGTTTTTCTTTTTTATGAGAAGTCAGGACTAAGATTTGTTCTCTTTCGGGAATAAATATTACACCTAATGACATAAGCTCATTGCCTTAACACAATATGTTGACAGAATTTATTATGCAGTGTCCTGTACCCGCAATAACCCATTTCCCTTCATTTCCCCGAATAATCTGTAGTATGACATAAGTCACAAGGATCATGCATAAATCTTCCCCAATGGTGGAGATTTTCAATTGATAAGTTGAATTTCAATTTTAATTCTCTGTTAAATTTCAAGATATCACCATTGTGAAAAGTTAGTTAATTCAGGCACCACATTTTTATTTGACTGCAAGGGATTGAACAACACCATAAGTTAAGACAATTTTCCTTTCATCATTTTCTGGAGGGCTTTAGAATTATCCTCTAAGCCACAACACAGAGATCAAACATTTTGCTCAGCTATTCAAGAAGACCCATGCTCTCTAAATCTGACTCTGAATCTGTCATATCTTTGCAGAGAGTCTCTTATTTTGTATTTTGTGCTGTATTTGAAAGCTGTGAAGCTGCTCAACTAACAGAATATGTACTAGTGAAAGAAACTGGTGGCTGGAAAGTACAAGACTGTGAGCATTTGAGAACTTGAGAAGTGCTCTTTTGTGAATGAAAAGGAGGTGCTTTCTGGTCAGCTCAAGCACTGAAAAACAATACCCTGTTGAGTCTCCCAAGAAAAAGTACTTGGATGGGGACAGAAAACAAACAATTTGCCTTTGAAAACAGAATAATCAGAGATTCTATAATAAGCTATAGAAAGGGAACTGATTTGATTTTTAAAAATATTTTGGGAGAAGGACTGGAACCTTCATGTGCTGTATTGCTAAAAGGAAGTGTAATAACTTTTTTAAAAATGCGCCCAAGACAATGGATCAATGTGAAAATAATATCAATATATCCTGAAAATCAGCAGTTAATAGTAATTTAATATGATGGGGGGAATTGGTGAATAATGCATCCTATCAGACAAGGATTCTGCACCCTAATTACTGAAGGCCACATCCTCAGCCTATGCATGATGAACACTGCAAATAGGTACTAGTGTACCATTATCTGCAAAGAAAAACAGTCCGTCTTAGAGAAACTGTTGGATCTTAGAATCCCCAGACTTGTCGGAGCCGGCACGAGCCGACTCCCCCCCACCTTTGGGGACGTCCATAT
>JANHFO010010529.1:81034-93030 GCA_032468095.1 Pareas carinatus | reverse complement strand
GCACCACTGCTATAAAGCTTACCACAACTGAAGACATTCTTCCTTTCCCCGCCCCACCCCCCCAAAAATGATCAAGGTTTCTTGTAACCTTGAAAGGGAAGGCTCCTGTGAGGGGATGGAAACACTTTTTGTGGTTCACTTGTACGGTTTAAGTTCTATTTATGACTCCAATTCCTTATGGCCCTCACTCTGTTTATTTTTGCATTTCCTTTCTTTCCCTACCCTCCCTTAAAGCTGGCTCTCCAGGCATTTACATGGTTTCTGATCCATGTTTCCTCTCCTCATATTCTACATCTTTTTTTTTAACGTGGCAGTCTGCAATGAAGTCTTGAAAAGGCTGCTGGCAAGCTGACCAAAAGGATATACACACATGCATAACTTGGAAAAGAAAATTCATGCTTAGAAAAATATGACTTTATAAAATGCTCAAATGCAAACACGCACACACACACACATTTATTGGGCGGGCGGGAATAGGTCAAATCATGTGCTCCATCTGAGGTGGAACTTTCAGAAATAAAGTTTCTGGAACTGCAGCCACACTGGCTTGCCAAATAATTTGATTTGAAGACCCAAAATGACACAGAGGGTGCAGGAGTGGGCATTATCGCGATTGCACAACTTGAATGAAAACTGCCATTTTTATTATAATCACCGATATCACTTTGATTGATCAGAGTTATTGTACAGTTTTATTCAAAGAAGTATAACTTCAGTGGATAGAATAGTCATCTACTGGAGTTTGACTGCCTACTCACCATAAAATCATCCAGTTTTTGTCGCCATGAAGATGTTGGAGGTTCTGGAAAGAGTGCAGAAAAGAGCAACAAAGATATATTTGGGGATTAGATGCTAAAACATACGAAGTATGGTTACAGGAATTGGGCATGTCTAGTCTAGTGAAAATAACTAGGGGAGACATGGTAGCAGTGTTCCAACATTTGAGGAGCTGTCACAGACAAGAGGGGATCAACCTGAAGTTGCTTTTAAAACCTGTGCCATTTTAAAAGCTCTCTTTCAATATCAAAGGTTACAAAGCACACACAGTTTATTTTTCACCACTTTTTCCTAAAGTGGGATTAGACTCACAGTTTCCCAATTTCTGGGTCAGCACCTACACCACTATACCAGACTGGTTCACTTATGCAAGTAAAATCACAAAAGTCGGTGTGGTTCGACGTTTTCTATCACACACAACAAACTTGATATGTCAAGGAAGCTGTCAAAAGACAGAAAAGGGTGTGATAATTGTATTTTAACAGCTGGAGATTTAGTTAGGTTAACTATGATTCAAGAAATGCATGCAGGCACGAGTAGTAATAGCACTGAAAACTGTTATCCCCTTAAAATATCTAAATTGGTGGTCATAGTCTCATCTGACACCAATAATTCCATGTATTACTGAATTTAGGACTTTCTTTCTTTGGACAATTGGGCGGGGCATACAAAGATTCACCAGCTCAGTGAAACCAAAATATGGGGCGGTAAAGCAATACATAGCTTGACCTTTCTCTTCTGTGTCCTCACCTCCTATCTACTTTTCATTAACCACAAGAAGAGAGAATTAACACCAGAATGCAAAACACAGAATCCAGATTGGATCTGTAAAGCGGGTTCTTTATTTATTATGTGTATATTCTGTTAGATCTGATCAACCCGGGTTTCTAGAGATGAGGCAGGGAGTGATACAAAGTAATGTCTTTATTCGTTACAGTGGCTGGAACAAAACTGAACGCTGGCCACATAGGCTGCATGCTCTAAACACTTTCAAACCTAGTCTAGTGAAAAGAAGGACTAGGGGAGACTGCCAATCATTTCCTTGGGATTTCCCGCCGTTGGGAAGTCCCCCTCCAATCCCTATTAGGATCCAATACCTTTCTCTATCCAGCTGGCCTTTCCCGAGTCATTTGCATATGTAACCATGCAAATGAACCGGAGTTTTTAAGGCTCGTCCGGACCTGCATAGAACAGTCAACGGGGTATTGGCTGTGGAGGTGGATGTGCCTGTAGAAGGTTCCTGGGCCTCCCCCAGAGGCTCAGTGAGGCCTCCGGTCACCGCCCTTTCCCGCATTGAAGATAGGTCCTCACGCTGGGTGTCTGCTGTGGTGGCTTCTGGTAAACGCAGCATGTAGTTCCCGCCTTTGGTACTTGGGGAGGAGGGAACCCCAGAGTTAGTCTTGTGGTGGGAGGTGTCCCCTGGGTTTGAATTAGAGGTGGCTCGGGCCCTTAGTTGGTCGATGTGCCACCTCCAGGCACAGCCATCGCTTAGTTTGATTATGTAGGACTTTGGGCCTGTAATTTATTTTATTTTCCCTTCCACCAGGGCCCGCTGGTGAGGTTTAGGGCATATACGGGATCCATTTCTTGGAAGGTGCAGGTTATTTGTGGGTCATTTACGGTATTTCTAGGGGTGTAGTATGAGTTCAGTCTGTCTAGGACTGATCTCAGCCTATGCCCATAAGTAGTTTGGCCAGGCTTCTGCCCATTGCCCTACAGGGTGTGATATGCTGCCAGGCGAGGAATTCATTGACCCTCACCTGCCAGTCCCCCTGTTGTATTCTGCTGAGGGCCTCTTTGGCAGACTGAACCATGCGCTCAGCTTGGCCATTGGCACTCGGGTTCCCGGGAGCCGTGAGAGCATGAACCGGATGCCCAGGCTCACTAGGTAATCCTTGAAAGGTGCCCCAGTGAACTGGGGCCCGTTGTCGGATACCAGTACATCCGGTATCCCATGGGTGGCAAATAGGCCCCTTAGTGTCCTGATGACTGCCTGTGTAGTTGTGGAGCTCATCATGGCTATTTCTAGCCACTTGGAGTGGGCATCCACGACCACCATGAATGTGTGTCCCTGGATGGGTCCGGCCAGGTCTATGTGTAGCCTTGACCATGACCCACCTGGGGGGTGGTTCCCAATTTCTCATTGGCGCTTTGGGTGGGGTCGGCCGTGATTGTTGGCATGGCTGGCACATTCAAACCCATTGCTGGATGTCCCTGTCCATATCCAGCCACCACGCGTAACTGCGGGCTAGGCTTTTCATGCAGATAATTCCCGGGTGTCCCATATGCAAAACTCCCAAAATGCTTTTTTTTACGGGGAATGACCATCCTATCTCCCCAGAGGAGGCACCCATCTTGAGCTGTTAGTTCTCCCTTTTGGCTTTCGAACTGCTGGTACTCACCCCCCATGGTGCCCTCCAGCCACACCCTTAAAGTCCAAATAAGAATCCTCCATGTGACTTCGTCGGCTGCTGTTTGCTTGGCCACCTCCTTGGAGGTGACTAGTCCTGACTCTTTGCAGTTGACAAGCAGGACTGCTTCCTCCATTGCATCGCTTCCATCCATTGTGGATAGAGGGCATCGGCATGCCACAGTTGGGCACCAGGACGGTGGTTTAGTGTAGTCGTACGCAGCCAGGAATATTGTCCACCTGGTCATTCTAGGGGACAGTGCTTGTGGGGTTGGGTGGTCCCCTGCTATTATGCCTAATAGGGGCTTGTGGTATGTAATTAGCATAAAGTATCTGCCAAATAGGTATTCGTGGAATCGTTTGATTCCAGCAACTAGCGCTAGTGCTTCTCTGTCTAGTTGGCTATAATTCCTTTCCAGCTTTGTTAGGACCCTTGAGTAAAATGCTATGGAGGCTTCATCCCTGTTTGGTAGTTTATGGCTGAGGACAGCCCCTACCCCAAATGGGGCTGCATCTCAAGTGAGGACCAGGGGGAGAGTGGTATTGTACCTTATTAGCATTGCGTCTTTAGATAGGAGTTGTTTGACTCCTTGGAATGTTTTCTTTTCCGTTTTCCCCCAGACCCAGGTTGCTTTTTTCCCTAATAGTTTGTGAAGAAGTCAGCTATTGTGGCTTTCCCCTTTAAGAAACTATTATAGAAGTTCAATAGCCCTAGGAATGCTTGGAGTTCCGTTTTGTTTGTTGGTGTGGGGCTTCCCTAATTGCCTTCACCTTATCATTGGTGGGGTGTATTCCTTCCCCGTCTATTTTGTACCCTGGGAAGTTTACTTCCCTGGTGCCCATTGTGCATTTTTCTTTTTTGAGGTTTAGTCCTGCCTGCCTGAAGCAGATTAGTTGCTTTTCATTGAGTGCTGTGATGAGCATATCATCGAAATACGGTACTGCCCCTGGGATTTTCTGGAGTAATCTCTCCATGACACTCTGGAAAATTCCAGGGGCAATGCTGACCCCAAGTTGGAGGCGGTTGCATTTAAATGCCCCCCTATGGGTCACTATCATCTGTGTTTCAGCAGTTGCTGCATCTACTGGCAACTGTTGGTAAACTTGGGCGAGGTCTAACTTGGCAAAAAAAAATCCTGGTCTCAGGGAATGCAATAAATGCTGGACTATAGGAACTGGATAGGCGCTCTGTTGTAATGCCTTATTTAAGGTACACTTATAGTCTGCCCAAATTCGAATTGACCCGTCGCATTTAAGTGGGTTACACAGAATTTAGTGTTGGACTTCAAAACAGACAAAGGGAAAAATGCCACTAGCAATTCTATCCAGCAATTCCATCCTATTCCAATTGTTTGGAATAGGGGCCAATGAGAGAGAAAGAAAAAAGATTTCTGGAAGATTCCACTGGAAGACTTTCTATACGTTCATAACCTATTATTACATGGTTTCTCAGTCTCCCTGCAGGAAGCAAAGCACTGCCCTTGTAATTGATTTGATGTTATTACTTGCATATGACAGGGAGTTTGGTGTGGCAGTTAAGACACCAGGCTAGAAAATGGGAGACTGTGAGTTCTAGTTCCACCTTTGTCATGGAGCCAACTGGGTGAACCTGGCCAGTCATTCTCTCTCAACCCTAGGTAGCAGGCAATGGAAAACCACTTCTGAAAACTACTGTCTTCAAGACTCAACACAGACTCAGAGGCACCATAAATATCATAAATAAATTGCATATAATTAGAAAATCAGTTTAATTAAACAGAGGTATGATCACAGTTGGCTATCAGTGGCCATGAATATAATCATCCAATGATTTAATAAACTATATATAGATTGGTTTCCTGTTACGAAAAATTCTTCAGTTTTGCTGCATATTGAAAAGGTGTGGGGTAGTGTGAAATATTCCTTAGTAAAATAAGTAGCCTCAAACTTCCTCAATAAATAAAGAAAAGAAACAAATTCAAATGGAAACCAGTGGTGGTTGAAATGCCGATTGGGGATTCTGTGAAGTGTATTTTCAGTATACAGTGTGCGCAGGGCACAAGAGTGGGGAAACTGACATCACATTTAAAAACTGCTTGCCTTGCTGCTTACTTCCCAACTCTTTGCATGCTAAGTTCATGCCAAGAGTCCTTATGTAAGGGAAATGGGCGAGTCTTAAACACAATAAACAAATCACCACTACCAACAAAGTTGTAAGGAAATTTTTTTAATGTTACAGGAAGACGGTATTTGTAATGCTGCAATAAAGCAAGTGCCCCCCTTCTTTGTGTGTAACAGTGCTTATGTCAGCCCTCATAGCATGCATGAGATTGCATAAATATTTTTAAACCTCTGCACAACACTTTTCAGTTCAGAAATAAGATAGCTGACAGATATAACACATTACAAATGGTTAGAAATGAAAAGCTGAAAAGTCTTTATTTAATCTTGTACACTGGGGAAGGAGTAAAACTGGAATTCGGTTTAATGCGACAAGAACAAAATGTTTTTTTTCCATGGCCTATAGTGCACAATACCTCAATATTATGAACTCATATTAAAAAAATTCTGAACATAACGAATACAATCTGAATTTGGACTTTGCTCCCAAAGGACATTTCTAAATGTCCAGTAGAAGTAGTAGTAACTTCTGTACGCCCTCAAAGGATTAAGTCTTCTGCACATTACTTTTCATAAAGCTAGTGGCAAAGTCTGAATCTCTCACAAGTGATAGCATTTATGATTCTTGGTGCTTGTATTCTTTGTAAATATTCTATAAATACTATACTAAACCTTCATGTTTTCAAAGGGATCAGGAAAAGAATAAGTCTGAATGTAAAGCGAAAAATTGGACTTGGTTGAAAAAATTAGAATCAGGAATGCCTAGTGCCCCCATGCCAAAATGATACCACTAAAATGGCTGAAGCTGGGACACAAAACAAAATGTTTTAGTTTAGTTTAGTTGAATTTATACCCTGCCCTACTCCCGCAGGACTCAGAGCGGCTAACAGGCCTAATAAAACGTACAATACATAACATAAAAACACGATAAAAACAACCTTAAAATATTACATTTACATATGGCCTACATAAAAGATGGGCAGGATAATAAGACAATTTTCATCAGATTAAAATGACTAAAACGTTTAAAACCCAATATAAAACTCAAAATATAAATCAGAGGACTAGGGCTAAACCAGCCTGGTGGAATAAGCGGGTCTTCAGGGCGCGGCAGAAGGTCCGAAGGTCGGAGATGATACGTATTGCTGGGGGGAGATCGTTCCAGAGGATGGGTGCCGCCACAGAGAAGGTTCTCCCCCTGGGGGTCGCCAGCCAACATTGTTTGACCGGGGGCACCCTGAGGAGGCCCACTCTGTGAGAGCATGTGGGTACAGGCAGTTGTTGATTTTATAACTGTCTACAGTTATGACGACTGTGGACAGTCCATAAAGCACCTCCAGTCATCATAAATAATCACTGCTCCATGGTCATATGACCACATGTTGGGAGGGTCAGCTTTACCAGTACTTATAGCATTCTGCTGGCACGTTATGATTCTTGATGTTTTTTGCAGGTTTTTTTAAAAAAATATCAGGCAATCTGCAACCCACTATATAAGAAATATGTGTGTAATAAATAAACAAGGTGTGCTTCTTTAAACAAATAATTGTGAAATATCTTAAGTATAGTATGGGAAGGTGACAAGTTGCATTCATAACAAAAAAATTACTAAACAGGCTAATATTTAAAGATTCTATACTGTTAAAATTGTTATTGGTTTAAAATCAAAATCAAATTTAATTTTGATATGAAAGCTTTCTGTTATATAACTACTCCCATCATTTCTGTAAATGAATATATACAAAGAGATTTCCAAAACTAAATATAAAGATATAAATGTAAAAAATTGGGATTTTTTCTGTTAGAGTCGCATTTTAGTTTAGGAATATTTTCACAGCAAAACTTGTCTTTCTAGTTTACAGTATTTTGATATATTGTTGGAATAGGTTGCCTTGTCAACAAATAAATACCAGGGCAGCATTGGCTTCAAAACCGATTTGGAAGTGATTTGGACCTCATGATAACACAACAGTTCTCAGCTATTCATTTAGATAGCCTCTTTTAGACTGGTATTACCTCAAAAAAAGACCTTATATTTTTTAAAAAAAACCAATTTATTTAAGTCATAAGGTGATTCTTACAATAGCTTCTTTTCTTATGCCTTGCACAGATGTCCGATAACATTGGGTTCCTTAATGAATAGCAAAGAGGTATTGTACTTGCACTCATGCAAGCTCCAAACATTTCTTTCAATTCGCTTGCAAAGAGTTTAAACTCCTAATATCTATCAATTTGAGGAGATTTATTATATTGTCTTAACCTTCTTCAGTACCAACTCTCCACCTGCATGAGATCCCATGGCTGTCATAAGCAATCAGCTTGGAAAAAAAGATTTTCTGTACCTCACAGGCTGTCTGGGTAGACTGAAAATATTTCCTTATTATAAATTTTCACTAGACTTGCCACAACCTTGTACACTTTGTTCAGTGTGGCATCTCTATGGGATAAGTGTGCTGAAGGAGATGAAAGATTCAGAAAAATAAAGTCTTTGAAAGAACCCACTGTAATCTCAGATCACTTCCACATGCATGGGCTGTGCCATTCGAGGATCAGTTCTGCAGCGTAGAACTTGCATTGCTTTTGAAGTTCCTGGGGATTCTCAGGAACAGCTTAGCTTTCAATTCAGCTGCCGCTTTAAATTTTAAAATTCTATAAACTTTCTGATCAAGAAAGTTGAATGAATCTTCAAAACTGCTTCTCTAAATTGTACTGGATGGTAAATACCTTTTAACTCCCCAAACAAATATTATTTAGTTGGGATATGTATTCTGAAAAACTTGAATGAAAGAAAAAATGTTAAAGACTAAAGTTTGGTACAAACAGGAATAATTTAATGTTCAACCATAGACTCCAATTCAGTGGTAGAATCTTATATTTTCTAGTTATAGTTAGACTCTTAATTTTCATTAATTGAAATTATCCTATTTAAAGTAGAGTACTCATTCAGTCATAATTCATGACTTAGTTAAGATTAGATATTATTATCTGCAGTAGAAAACTGTTCAGTCTGGGCTTCTGAAATTTGGGGCTCTCTAGAATACGGAACATTAAAACCTAGAAATTTCAGGTTGGTAAATGCAAGTTTAGACTCTTCTGTATTGGTACATTCTTTATGCAACATTATGAATGAAATTGTAGAGAATAATTATAATAAAGGGTAATTTATATACCTGGTCAAGTTTCCAGTGAAATTCTGCAGGACGGAAGGTATCAGCTTGGTCAAAATCTTTCCGTAACAAAAACACTAGTCGACAATTATGCACATAAAGTGCGTAATGGTGTCGATTCATTTCTAAAAAAAATATAAATAGACCATGATGAGAAATATATTGGCATGTGTAATGATTTATTAAAATCAGACTATACAATTAATTTATTCGAAACTAAATTATTACAAATCAATACAATTCAGTGCAAAAAAAAATCTTAAGGCTAATTCTTGAAACAGTTGTTATTTTTCAACATCTGCTTGTATTGAACATTAAAATTTGAAAGAAGAATGAATGAAGTACAGATTTTGAGATACCTGTTTTATCAGAATTACATAAAATAGTTTCTTTCTCTGCTCTTAATCCCGGACTTGGGCCATGTTTCATCCACATGGTGATTGTAAAGTGATCAGTTAGATTCTTTGGTACTATTCCATCAGGAATTTTGGCACCTTGCTTTCCATCAAATTTAAAGACCATATCATTGCTATCCATCAGAAGACCAGCTGTCCAGTTATTTGCAGCACTGTGTGCTGGTAACAGGTCAATGGCACCTGAAGATGCTCCTGTGGATGACATACAATGAAGAGATTGATGAGAAACTAATGAGAAAGCTATTATCTGAATTTAGTGCATGAAAGCCATGATCACCTTTCATTGACTCATTTTAATGATAATGGACATTTTTTGCATTTAATCTTCCCAGGCTTAATTCCTGTGCATTAAAAGAGTATTAGTGGCAGCAGCAGGACTAAGTAAATTTGCAGATCAGAATGCTTGGTCAGAATGCCAAGAAGCTGTACTATATAGACCAGTAGCACTGCTTTAGTTACATCTTAATTTATATAAAGAACTTTCATCTATATCAGGGTTTCCCAATCTTGACAACTTTAAGGCGGGTGGACTTTAACTCCCAGAATTTCCCAACCAGCCATACTGGCTGAAATATTCTGGGAGTTGAAGTCCATCTGCCTTAAAGTTGTCAAGATTGGGAAACCCTGATCTATATAATCACAGTATTCATATTTTTAACATGTGGATTATGGCTATTTGTTAACCTCGTAATCAATAATTTGTTTCTTCAAATTCTTTCACAATAGATAATTTCTTAAACTTGAAAAGGATCAAATACTACTCATAAAATGCAGCAAATATTTCAAAATAAGATTTACTGCTGACTTTGTACCGAATTCATTTTTTTCAGAATATTGTTTATTTGAATTATATATGCAATTTAGTCCTGCAAACTACAGACATGTGATCCTTGTCCCCATATAATTGAAGTTCAACAGAAAAGAAATATGCCTTTTAGTTTTTATGGAGATATTAGCACTGGTACTACCAGCTCATAAATATCCAAAATTATATATATATAAAACTTAGCATGTACCACATAATTGCTGTAGGGATTTCTCTGAATATGTTTCGCGATCACAGCCTTTTCCAATAGAGTTGGTCTGAAGCTCAATAGTGGCATGGATGGAAGAAACAGGTCCATCACAAGTCTCCAGGTGAATAATGGGAAATAAAGGTATACTCCCCGAACCAGGTTTGTACTCAATATGTCTTTTCCAGTCTAAAAATAGAAATATTACTACACACTACAACACAGTCAACAATGTAACATGTTTTATATCTCTACAGACTTTTTTCTATTTTGTGTATTTTTAGAAGCAGAAGTGGGAAGCTCCTGTTTTAAGAAACCAAATAGCCAGACATCAGTGGAATTTAAAAACATGCCATTAAAAAAATGAAATGCTGCTGCAGATTTCTTTGTTTCCAGCTCTGTATGCAATAAATAGGAATATAAAAGTCAACCATATTCAGCAAAATAGTTTGGAATCTTTTCAAAAGCTATTAAGATTTTATAATAAAGAGATTTGTTTTAGTTCCATTCTAGTCAAAGGGGGTACAGATTGGAATAATACATATTGTATATTTTCAATCTGTTCAGGTGCTGGGAATTACCACATTGATATAATGATTGAGTTATCTGAATGTGTGCTGGGTTAGCTTTTCTCTTTTCGACATTTGTGTTGAATGCTGAAATGTTACAGGAAAACTTTCAACCATCTAGATGATATCTGCGGGGAATAAAAATTAGGTTTAGATGATGCCTGAATGTGGCTTTACAGTACTTGCCTGTTGACATGATGAATATACTTATTATTGTGCTTGTATTCATGATTAAGATCGCAGTTTGTCATTTATTTATTTTTATTTTTTGAACCTTCAAGTCAGTGTTGACTCCCTAAAGCAGAGGTCTTCAACCTTGGTCCCTTCAAGGCCCGTGGACCTCAACTCCCAGAACTCCCCAGACAGCTATGTTGGCTGAGGAATTCTGGGAGTTGAAGTCCACAAGCCCCAAAGAAACCAAGGTTGGAGACCTCTGCCTTTTTGTTTTTTTTTGTAGAAAAAGATCACGGTTTGTCGATTGCAGTTTATATGTACATGACAAGATGAATGTACTTTGATTATGAGTGCATTTTTGATTGTAATGACAGTTTTCTTATTGTATGTATGTAGGTATTGAGCATGTACACCGGAGACAAATTCCTTGTGTGTCCAGATACACTTGGCAAAATAAATTCTGATTCTGATGTAGATTCTAGCTCAGACCTCTGATTGGGCAATATCAGTGAGATGACAGGGGCGGGTCTTAGTCCTATTGTGTGGGAGGAGTTTGAACCAGTGACTTCTGAGAAAGTGGACAAGGCTATAGGGGCGATGAGTGCCTCCACTTGTTTACTGGACTCGTGCCCCTCCTGGCTGGTTTGGGCCAGCAGGGAGATGACACGAGGCTGGCTCCAGGCTTTAGTCAATGCGGCCTTCCCGCAACCCTTAAAGGAAGTGGTTGTAATGCCTCTCCTCAAGAAGCCTTCCCTGGACCCAGCAGAATTAAAAAACTTTCATCCAGATTCCAGTCTACCCTTTGTGGGAAAGGTTATAGAGAAAGTGGTGGACTTCAGCTCCTCCGGTCATTGGATGAAGCAGATTACCTGAACCCTTTTCAGGTCAGCTTCAGGCCGGGCTACAGCATGGAAACTGTTCTTGTCACACTGATGGATCATCTCTGGCAAGCCTGAGGTGAGGGTCACTCCTCCATCTTGGTGCTACTTGACCTCTCAGCAGCCTTCGATACTGTTGACCATGGTATCCTCCTGGGACGACTAAAAGAGCTGGGAGTGGGTGACACCTTGCTACAGTGGTTCTCATCCTATCTCTCTGGTCAGTCACAGTCGGTGTTGGTGGGAGGACAAAGGTCGACCCCTAGGCCCCTGGTTTGCAGGGTGCCTCAGGGCTCAGTCCTCTCTCCCCTTCTATTCAACATCTACATGAATCCATTGGGTGAGATCATCCAACGATTCAGGGTGAGATATCAACAATATGCTGACGATACACAACTATATATCTCTACCCCGTGTCAATTCAGTGATGCAGTGGATGTGATGTGCCAGTGCCTGGAGGCTGTAAGGGTCTGGATGGGAGTCAACAGGCTC
>JANHFO010010529.1:57667-68153 GCA_032468095.1 Pareas carinatus | reverse complement strand
CATATTTGATAATTGAAAATTCTACATATTGTAAGTTATAATTCTGTATGTTGTTGACCAATAAAATCTTTTTCTATTAAAAAAAAAGAAATTTTGGGCTAGATTATGGTCACAAGTTGAGAACTATCTGTAATATAATCTCTATATGAAAAATGGATAGAAAATATCTAAGTTTAAAGACTTGTCAATAGTGAATCGAACTAAAAGATGTATTTTAATAAGTTACTTATTTAAAGTAATTTTGAATTAAATTTATTCACTGAACTTCTCTGTTATTTTATTTGGCTTTATATGGATGTTAAACATTGAAATTTATGCAAATTATATTCAGTATATGTAACAATCTCAGAACATTGTTACTTATCTGAGATTGTCATATATGCTGAATATAACTAACACTTTAAATGTTTACATTGTTAAATCAAGAAGCACTTGATTTTTTTTCATTTAGAATATGATTATAAATTACTAAGAATCAAGCATCAATATAGAAAAGAAGTTTACACTATGATCTATATTACAAATTACACAAAAATGAAAGGAAATCAAAATAATCTGGGCCATGTAAATAAAGTAATAACTTTATTACATTTCAAAAAGCAACTGATCATTTACTAAACAGTAAAAGAAAGTATATAGCTTTGCAGATATGTTTTTTAAAATAACTGCTATTCTAGCTAAATGTACTATTAAAGAAGCCAATTTTACTGATCAGAGAGCAGGGAAAAAAATTAACATGTAGTACTATGATGAAGAATTTTGTTTTCATTTCCTCTTTAGCAACATTGATGAACATCGGAAAGATCTCTTCTGTCTGAATTGTAAGTATATATCCCATAGCCTATACTCCTGGTTGTCACTCACTTGTGAGATTTTTTCCAGTTTGTTCCACTAGACCCTGTGCCACAGTCATATGCCTGAATGATAAATGTGTACTCCTTCTGCAATTCACAGTCAATTGGACTTCTTGCTCGAAGCTGACCTTCTCCAGATGTCTTGTTTAAGACGACAGCTTCAAAGGGCATTTCTTGTCCATGGATTTTAAAAGCACAGATTTCACCTATAAGAAATAACAAAAAAAGAAATGAAAAGATCCATAAAAATTACATGGCCATTGTTCAGTTTATAACCTATTGTCTGAAATATTCTAGGTATTTATAACATTCTTATATTTAAAAGTCAATACTAGCAGTTTTCTGAATACAATTATTAAGAAATGTTTTCGACTGACTTATCATGATTAATATACAAAATAAAGTTGCAATTCAAAAATATTGGATATTCAATTTTGGGGGGGAAAAGCAAGCAGAATCCTATAGTAATGGACATCCTGTATACATATATATACTGTATGTTCACTCATTGTGCATTCAGGGCACTCTTCTGCCATGCTTACCATTTTCTGAAAACCGCTATTCACAGGATTATTTGTATATTTTCCCACTTATATAGTTATTTTAATCACTCCTATCTTTTCTATGCCAAGAGTCTCTACTGCAGCTAAGAATGAAGAATTTAGTCACCTGATCCCTGATTTACAATTTATCGTCCATGCTTCAAGAAATTTCCCCCATTTATAGATGGAAATTTTATTAACTTATTGATCCGAGGTAATGTGCTGGCTAAAATAAGTCAGCTTTAAATCTGGGCTGTCAATATTTGATCAGTGCACAGTCTTATATTGATCTGAAGGAAAAGAATATAGGCAAAATGGTACCATTTAATTCAGATTGCCAATTAGTATGATTAAACATTATATTATATGAAAATACCATTTTATGCAGGTTCAATGTGCCACCTTCAGAATATCTGAAATGCTTATTTAAAAAAGAGTCAGACAGAAAGTACATTTGCTTTTTCTTTGACTTTCATTACCACTTCAGTAAATAAATTATCTCAAAAAAAGTTTTATTCTCAAATGCTAGTAAGCCTGTCTACATCTATTCTTCTATATGCCAATGAGACAAATATGTTATTCTTTACTCAGATAGTCCTAAGGAGAAAACTGCAAGTGCTAGTAGTATATAATAAAGTCAAAAATCATTGGGATTACTAAAAAGTGCATTAATCATGACTGGAATATAAAAAATGACCATTTGAAACAACAAATATTTAGTTGTTACCTTCTAGTTATCTAAGCTTTAAAAATACGTGTTGTAATTATCAATGTAATGTCCTAATTGACTATCTTAGTCATGTCGCTCTACATTTTGAAGTAGGCAGTAAACGGGTTAGGAGCTATTTGGGGATACTAGCAAGGTAGGTACCAGCTGGAATTTGAATTCTAATCTCTAACATCAAAGGAAGTGCTATAACCACTACTCTATCCAGGTGTGTATGTTTGCGTTTCCTTTTTATTTGTTCTGTTTTATTAAAGGCAAAAAAGCATTATGGAAACTATAGATATCACTGTCCTAAAGATTGCAATACTATATTACTATCAGCAAGGTAATGTTTCTGCTATTGTAAAACTGTTTTAAGAGTAAGGTGCTGAGATTTTTGCTTAAGGATATGAAGCTCTCTGTGTATAAGAATGCAAGAACTCAATTTATAACAGCGATGCTTCGTGGTCCAAAGGTTTTTCAAGTGTTCTCTTGTGCCTAAAATCTGGTCCTCTATCTATAAAGTTCTTGTGAGAAACAGCTAGCTAAAATGCTGGTTAAAGCTATCTAGCACTGAGTCATCTAAGGCCTCCCTAATTCTTGCTCCAACCAGGGTATAATAAAGCCACCTCAGAAATAAAACATCATGCTCTTAATTCCAATTTACAAAAAGACTGAATTACTTCCCGTAAGAGTGATTTCTGCAGAAATCCTTTTAGCCAAGCCAATTATGTTCTCAATATTTTACTCCACTAAGAAGAACACTTCCAATGGCTGAATTTATCATTTTGTCATTTATAGTTCAATATGGAAGTATATTCCTATGCCTTTACAAGGCCACTTCTGTCCTTGCTCATAAAGTTTAAATGAATCAGTTTTTCATGTTTTGTTGTGTTGTGTTGCTCTAATCTAACCTCTATTTAACAATACTTCTGTTAATCATCTGGACCAAACAGATGAGAGAAATCTGCTTTTTTCTGCCAGAAAATCTGTCTACAGAAATAAGCAGGAGTGTTGCCAAATTCTGTTTAGTAGCAATTACTGTGATAATATGGATCTAATTTTGGAATGGTCAACCAGTAAGTTACATTTGAGCTCCTATTTAGGCACTGCTATGTGTTTTACCAATTATTTTATACATTGTTTTCTTGTTTTCTTTTATTCAATGTTTGAATAAAAGGTTTTTTTTGCCCTCTGACTATAAATGAAGGATTATGATTGTGTCAAATGTTAATGTTGGGGAATTACTTTTTTCAGTAGCTGGGTGGTCTCCTATTGAATGAATGAATGAATGAATGAATGAATGAATGAATGAATGAATGCATAAATAAATAAGTTGATAGTATTACTATGCCGATTCTTAAGCAGAACAGATTGGTGCCAGTAATTAACACACAATACTCAATACTTTTAGAGATTTTCCAAAGCAAGTCACTCAAACAGAAGATAGTTGATAGGTAAGATTTATGAATGGCAGAACATTAAACAAAATTTATTCAAACATGTCTAGGTATCACAGAAATTTTGGAACATTGAGGGCAACATACAGAAAAGGTAATATTTTGAGCTTTTTCTAGCAACATCTTCATTTTAATACTGCTGACTTCTTATATTTCTCTGTGATACTTCTAGGAAAGTAACAATGGCATAATGGACTGCATTTGTGAAAATAAGTCTCAGTGTGCTTTGCGATAATGAAGTTACCTCGTAGATGTAGAATCCATCAATACAAATCATGGTTTTTGAATTTTGCCTTCATTACTATATTGAACACAAAGCCTAGTTTCTTGCAATACAACATTCTCAGAAAATAAAACCTGGCAGTTTTTAGAACAAAAAGAGTTTTATTTTACTTATGTAAGTAAAACAGGGTGGTGGTGGTTGTTTACTTTAGAAGTATTTCCAGCATTGTCTCATTATATTGAAAACTGCATTGTCAATGTGCAGTGTAATAAGTGCAACAACTCATTAATTCCAGGACAGATTAATGTTTGCATTAAATTGAGGAAGATGCACAATATCCTAAATATTGCACCTTTAATGCCAGTTAATTTCAATTAAATTATCTTCAACAATATTGTTTAATTATGCTTTCAAGAATTTTGCAGAATTAGAATCCTTCTACTAGTTAGTACCTTAGATACTATATTACAGTACTACACTTGCTTTCTCATTCGTATACAGACTGATACAAAAACACTTATAGACATACAGTATGCATATATACAGTAGTGCAATACAGGCATGTACTCATTAATGATGATGAAGTCAAGAAATCTGGCAATTACCTGAAGTGAATTAAATACTACGATTTTCTTATAACAGAAAATAATAGCAGACATGTACAATTTAAAGTTAATGTTAGGCAAGATTCTTAAATAGAGTAAAAATTATGTTATATAGAAATCTAAATGTGTTTAAGTGTCTCAAAAGAACATTATTTTTCTTCACTTGCTTAGATATAGCTTTTCCCAGGCTTTTCATGCTTCTAATGTTTAAATTGAATCATCATTATATTTTAATATAAAATTTGAAATTAATGGAATGGAGAGCATAAAAATTTAACTCCACATGCATAGCACAAACCAATAAAATGTAATGGTGTAAAAAACTCTAAAATAATCAATTGTTCCAATAATTTAGAAAAGGGCAATAAAATAAGTACGTTTTTTTAATTAAGACAACCTCAATAATGAAAATCCTGAAATTAATTTCTGATTTCAGAAATAAATAAATCTTTAACCGGATCATGGTGGTATAAATAAAAACATTTCATCTTCGTTAAGTGTTCAAATTTATATGAATGTAACCAAGAAACTATATTGAAACTGCAGTGCAAAACATGTTTCTTTTAGAAAAATGTTTTAATGAATTTAGCAGATTATACTTTTAATTAGATTACAAACTAAGTGCTACTATGTGGTCAGAAAAATATAAATAGTATTAGAATTACTCATAGAAACTGTCCAAGAAAATGAGAGGGAAGGAATGACATGAATCTGAGGTTGGGTTCAATTTATATAACTTACAGTATATAGCATCAAGGACTTAGAGGGAAAAAACTGCAAGCTTTAATAAAAATAAAATGTCAGTGTTGGATTATTATAAAATTCTTTGTGGTATAGACTTTGTAAATAGTCCAAAAATTGCAGGTAACTCAGAATTTGAGAACACAGATGTGAGCGGCACCACTTGAAGTTCCCAAATAGGCCCTGGGTTGAAATGGCTTCACTATCAGTTGTCTTCCAAACTCAGTTAAGGTGTTCAGAGAGGATTTGTATAATCTAGACACATGGTTTGAAACAGTGCTTACTGCCTATTTCCATATAATCTGTCCCAAACTTCTGGATCAACATCTTTTCAATTATTTTCTGAAAGCTGACAAAAGTGACTCTTAATAATTGATTTGAGAATTTGTCTAGATCATATCGATCATTGTTGATGACAAGAACAACTATTGAACAATTGCCTTTCTCAAGTTCTCTGAAACTTTGTCTATTTTGCACGAAAGAGGCTCTTTAATGACATCTACAAGTTCCTTCAAGGCTGGTCCTGGACATCTAGATTTCATGGTAGTCAGGTGTTCTCTAGCCATCTCTCTTTTCTTACCCTGGGTAGCCCCTCCATTTATTCATTGTTCGGCTAACCAGAACAATGGTCCAGTCCATGACTGCTCCTTTGTGGTATGCAATAGGAGTAAGTGCTGTCTCTGTTGAAACTGCTCGATGGGATCATCCAATATTATGGAATGAAGTCTCACCAATACACCAATACATCTCTATCCCTGTTGATCAAAATGTTGCTATAGTTGCCCTCTAGTGGTACCTGGAAGTTATAGAGATTTGAATAGGGGACAGCAGGCTTCAGCTGAACCCAGAAAAGACTGTGGTTGTGCATTCAAGAGGCCTCAGGATCTGAGGGTTTATCATCCTTAGTTATGTATGAGGTTACACTACCTAGACGGACCCAGTGCACAATCTGAGAATTCTCTTAGACTCACAACTTCTGCTCATAGAGCAGGTGACAGTTGTGACCAGGAGAACCTTTGCATGTGTTATATGCCAGTTGTGCCCTTTCCTGGATCATGAGATCTTACACACAGTCACTCATGTCCCAGTTATCTCCCTGTTGGATTATTGAAATACACTATATATGAGGCTATCCCTGAAGAAAGAAATGAGCCTCTGTGGATTTTTTCATCTCCGTTTCAAGGATGATTGAAATACCCTTGAAGAGTACATTCACTATAAAAAAGAGAATATTTTTATTGTTATTTTCCCTGTAAAAGTTTTTAGTTCGTTTTTCAATTGAATTGTACAGCTTATATATTATATTAAAGGTGGAAGGCACCTGTTACTATTAATACTACCTTTGATTTCTTCTGTACCACAGTCTTTGTATTTTATTATCTTCTCCACTTCTTTCTCTTCTATGCTGCTGTCTCCTGGTACTGTCCACTATCCAATTTGCAAAAAATCTTTATTAGTGACAATTGTGCCTGGTACTTGTCTGTTGTATTCTAAATATTATTGCTATTTACTAAAGCTAATATCCGTTCACTAGAATATGAAGTCACATCTGCCAAATATGGAACAATGAATGGGTATAATCTGCAAGTAGTACTCAATAATGTTTTACTGGATTTACTCTTTTTATTTATTTATTTACAAGGTTTATTTTTTCATTTCTTTTTCGAAGATCTTATCACAATTCTATTTCAGCAGAGCTGATCATAGCAGTTTGTTCCTGACATCTGAATTTTATTTTCTGTTTTTAAAATGACATAGCATATATCATTTTTATATATTTGTTAATTGCAATTGTTCATTGAAAAATTATAATATCACATTTATAAGCCCCTTTTTATGCACCTGATTATTTTATTCATCTTTCTTTCTTTTTGCTTCTATTTGTATCTTTTTAAAAATAAAACTTGATTTAAAAAAACCAGGCAAGGAGAAAAATGCAATTTGTGAATAGTTTTAGGCCAGTTCAACTGCCTTTTAGAAGTGGTCATATCACTCACATTTTTTATTTATTTTCCTCTCACATGCACAGATAAATTTACTGATATGAAAGCTGATATCAGATTTTTTTAAAACAACATGTATTCATGAATATCATAAATGAGCAAGACTTCGGTATCCTTCTGAAGGTCATTTTGCTTTACAGTCTTCCCTTCTTAACAAGAAACACTGGAGGCAATGGCAAATTAATTCTAATTGAGCAGGTCTGTTTGCAAATAAATCTTTTACTTTTAAGGTTAATTTGTCTGGTTCAATTGACACAGTTTTCTTGCTTACATCATCTGCTATTCTTTCCTATCCAATAAATGTGACATACAAACAGACAATTTGTAACTCCATGTTTCGGCATTCAGTTGAATACATGAATAACTTAAATTCCATTGATTGCAGTGGATTTTTTAAAAATATATTTAATTTTGAATCAGTTCATTTTTGTCTACACAGTTCAGTTATGGATGGCAGTGGTTAATAATAGCATATAAGAAGGCAGAGAGAGAGAGAGAGAGAGAGAGAGAGAGAGAAGCAAAAGTATGACAAACTTTATTTTAAAAGAAGCTCATATGTTCTTATAAAAATATACAAGAAGAATTCAATATAATCAAATTTGTATAGTGCCATTGACACCATAATGTATTCAACCAGGGGTTAAGATGTTCAGTTGGTATCATCAGTCAACTGATATTGGATTATTTTTATTGGGATGATAGGAAGGTCTTTGACATTGTCCACTTAAGGGGACTAGGATGTGATCTGTCTCCTTTCCTTCAACTGGAACTGAACCTTCAGGAAGGAGTACCACTGTAATGAGGTTACTTCTAACCCATGATGGTAACTTAAAAAATATCTCAATACTGAAAACCTCTAAGTAATCAAACAGGAATATAAAGGTAATATTATTCTGCTTCTCTCACCGATAATTAGTAAGAGTAATAAATTACATTTTCGTGCTAAAAATATGTTTCCTCCAGTAATCTCTGCAGCATTTAATAATACTATGTTTTATTAATTTTATTTTTATTAATGTATTTTTCATATTTATATGGCGGCCCATATCAAAAAAACAATGTCACAGTTGGCAGTAGAACATTCATGCATTTGTTCAGTTGTTTGGAGCCTATTCAGTGTATTTGAAACTATTTATGATTGTGTATGTTAACTTGCAGTCTTTCTTTGATAACAATGCATTTCTACTTAGAGACTTAATCCTTACTTTTTCAATACAATCACAATATCTTCTGCTATCATTAATCTACCATCACAGATCATTTGAAAAAAAATGGCCTAAACAATTAATGCATATTTAGAGTAAGGTAAAAATAAATAAAGCATTATCTGACAAGACATCATGGCCAACTCTAACTAGCTTTGGCAATACTGATAGAATTTTAATTAAAATTTAGTTAATTAATTGCTTAATTAAATGTTAATTAAAATTGACATCCCTTCTACTGTTTTTAAGGATGGTATATACTCAACTATTCAACATATGCATCGCTAATACAAAATTCAATACTAGCTATGTCTTGGCATAAAAGAAAACATGCTTAAATTTTATTTCTTTTATTAGATTTTGTAAAGAGGCAGTAGCCAGTTATGCACCATGCATCTCACAGTTTACTGGCATCATTAACTAATTAAATGTTGACACAATGTTAATGTAATAAATTTAGAGTTGTCAGTGAGAGGTTTTGAAATGACAGGTCCAACAAAAGCCCAAAATTACTGTGATGACTATAAGTAATGGAGATCGCATATGCTAGTTTCTTGCTAATTAGCAAATGAACAATATTTGGCAGAACTTGATTCAGCAGGCTGACATCTGAGCAATCTGCAAAGCTAGAAACATGCCAGCAAAAGTTATCACTTCAAGCAAGGAAAATCACTATGTAAAGAAAATTATGTAAAAGCAGTAACTAAGGTATTAACATGATAGGCTTCTTCTATAATAGAAATGTTGAAGGGTAAATTCCTTTCAAACTATACAACTAGGGTGCCAGCCAAAATCATATCAATATAGAATCATCAAAGGGTGCAACACTTTATACAAAGTAGGTTCTATTAACTCCTTCAAGTTAATATCAAATGAAACAATGAAATATAATTTGGATGCTCAAGTGGCAAAAGAAAAAAATAAGGGAATGATTAAAAGGTCATATTTCCAATCAGCAATGAAGCATTTCTAGCGAATTTGCACCAACAATTATCTCACTCCACAAAATTTGTCAAAGGATTGTTGTTGTTGTAAAGATAAATGAAAAAAACTTCCTGTGAGCATCATATTAACATTCCGACAGAAATGGATACACATCTTAAAATAAACAAATGCTTGCCACTTTTGAAGATTTTGAAATATAATTAGGAGGCAGGACACACTTTCTTTTATCAAAAGTTAAAAAAAGAAGAAGAAAAAAGAGAGAATATATAATAAAGGAAAGGAAAAACAACATATAAAGAGTGACTTTAGAAGTGACTCCATTTTCCTATCCCAAAGCCTAGGAGGAGTTTTCAATAATGTTCTGACATAATTTGCTCCCATGAATAGGCAAAAAGAATCCGAAATAGTCAGTCTCTGAAACAGTTAGGTCTTATGACATGAAGAGCTTTATAGGTGGTAATTAATATATTGAATTGCATCCAGAAGCACATTGCTAGAGATAAAAATAAATAAATATCCTAGCCTTATCTCAATTGACCTCTACTTTGACTTAATCCAAAGCATACCAAGCTTAACTTTTATTTTCAATTTATTGACCTACTTCTCTTCCAGGTAAGAATTAGAATCCAGGAAATAGCCCAATAAGGCAGTTCCTTTATTTTTAAAATCATTATCACATTGGTTTTAAAGCTGATAACATAGTTTTTAAAAAACTTCACCTTTGTTATTTTTATAAACAAGGCAACAAATATACTTAATCCTATTTTTTTCTAACACTTTTTATTATATTGTAAACTGTCCAGAATTACTGTATCAGTGAATTAGACAGCAAAGAAATTTAAGAAATAAACAAATAATAATAATATATAAATAATCTCCTATTTTCCATACAAGAAAACCTGTGAAACGGTTGAGTTGAGAGTGAATGTTGGGACTTCCGGGGGACAGTGCGGTGACGAAGCAGCAAACTCGGGAGGCTCCCCAACTTAACCGAGCCAAAGTGCCTGACAGTCCGGTCCAGTTCCATACCTGGAACCAAACCTAAGTTGCCCCAGAGAGACAATGAAGGGGAGATGTTCCGCAGTTCCAGGGGAGGTTGACAACCTCCCTGAGACTGGGGGAAAATATCCTCAAAAGTCTGTCTAGTTGTGCTGCAGGTTCGCAGTGTTTAGCCGCAGATGAGCCAAAGCAAAGAATTAAAG
>JANHFO010010529.1:0-20809 GCA_032468095.1 Pareas carinatus | reverse complement strand
GAGAGAGTCTCGAACACACACAGGAACCATATAACTATACAAAAAATAATCTACAGATTTTCTTGCAGCCCACCAACATTTTCTCATGGCCCACTGGTGGGCCCTGGGCTCACAGGTTGGCAACCACTGGTGTAAGGAGGCTTTATTTGGCACAGTGCTTCCTTCCTTCAGTTAAAGCAGTTAAACACAGCCTATAGAACTCACTAGAAATGAGCAATGTCTCATAGATACTATTTTCTTGATTTCGGTTGGTGGATATAGTCTTATATAAGTCATTTTGTGATTCAGTTCATATATTCGTGATTTAGCATGGAACAGATTTTTTAAAGATGTGAATATTTTTTTAGGACCAGCAAGTGTTCAGTCATGCCAGCATGTTGGTTCGCTTTCCTAAAAGATTCAGTCAAAATGAAGGAGTGAAGATAATTTAAACATATTAATCCTGGCCTTATCCATACTGAAAAATCTATGACAGGAAGTTTCAAAAAATACTCAACATCCTGTCCCTTAGAAACAATGTTCAAAAGTACATTTTCTGCAGATTAACTCTAAATCAGAAAGTAATTGCGGATCTACAGAAAATTGATCAATGTTTTGATGTCCAGACTTTCCAATCATTACATTTCCAATATAACATTTACCTAACAACGGCACAAGTCAAATAAACAGCGTTGAAATTGATACGTCTATATTAGAAATAGATGAGCTATTAACAAATTATTAGTTGCTTGCTTTTCTTTTATGGCTTGTCAGTTTTGGAGAAAACAACTGCCTAAGACCAAAATTTTTTTCACATAGAAAAAATGAGATCAAGATTTCATACCAATTGATCCTCTTTGGCACAATTCAGTATCATTTGATCTGCCTCATCAAATCAAAACTGGCTCTGAACCTTTGTTTTACAAAATACGCTGTCAGAAAATTGCACAATGAAATGGATTATCAGATTTTACCAATCAGCATAGTTGATGTGTATAGTTTAAATAAATCAGATCTACTTGAAATCATACCACATTTTGCCCTAGAATATGAAGCACTCCAGAGGAAGATAAATGCCAGAGTGTTACTGTTCTTAATTATGTCTTAATTAAGATTATTTTAAATTGATTTTTATATGAGCCACTCAAAATCCATGAAATCAGATGGACATAAGCTGTGTAAATACCATAAATTATGTAGTAAATATGCATGAATATTTATGGCAGGTCACAGATCAACTAAACATATTGAAGTCGGAATACTTTGATCTGAAAAAAAGAAGTCTAAACACAAAATAATTAAAGATTGAGTTCAAGTTTTAAGAAAGTATATTAAATTATACTGTTGTATTTCATCTAAATTATTTAACTTTATTGGGAGCTCTGATTAGCAGATTTTTCTTATATACTGAAAGGATTATTTTTTTAAAAAAATCATAGTTAAATAGCTCAGCAAAACTGTTGTTTATTCTCTTAGCAAGCCCATGCTCTGAAAGTTAAATTTTTTATATTCCTCTTCAGTCTTTACGTATTCAGCAGGAAGCAATTTTTCCATCCTTCAAGCACCTTGACTTAGCAATCAGCAGCTCTCACAAAACACTGCCTGCAATGAAGAGCTATTCAGAAAATTATCTTCTCACTCCTCACAGTTCAGCAGGAAATTCTTCACACATATTCTCATGATTTTTTCAGCCCTTATTGAATTTCTCCATAAATTTCTATTAGTTCTTCTGTTTTTTCCCACAGATGAGACAAAAACACCTTAATTTAGAGAACCGAATAGTTTTTTTCTTAATCTGAAAGGAAGGCAAGGCTTTTATCTCCATATAAGGTAAGGTAAAGGTTCCTCCCGCACATGCGTGCTAGTCGAGCCGATTCTAGAGAAGGTGCTCATCTCCGTTTCAAAGCCAAAGAGTCAGTGCTGTCTGAAGACATACTGAATTCATCTCATGGGCCTTTCGTTTGACAAAACAAATTGGCAGAGTTGCGATAGAGTTCTGTCTAAAATCATGGACACATCTTTATCACAATAGATTTGTGTAACCTCTGGCTTCAGTATTGCAGGTCTCACAAAGTTCTGGAGTATATCCCACAGATCAGTTCCAAAGCTGGAACTGATATGTAATTTTAATGGGATAAAAAGATAATTTATCAACCACATTCTTGATCATTCAGAATTCATCCACTAATATACACATTACACTTACCTGACTATCATCAGACATGCAAGATTTTTTTCAGTCTTTGCTGAAGCAATTTTTAGCATATGCATTTCAGATTCCCATAGGTTACACAAAGAAAATGTTAGTTAATTGCTTGTTCTTTCAGTAGTTTCTGGATTTAAAATGTTACAGGAGTAAAATTAGAGCTACTAGTGAAATATATGTATTAGTCACTTAGGATTGACTCATATGCTGCATAAACCTCTCTAAGATACCATTCTCATTTTTCATAATACAACAGAAAAATCTCATCAGGATATTGTCTTGCATAAAATATTTCACTAACACTATTAAAAGTTCTTACCTCCTCGTGCTTTTAGCTGTCAAATAAATCAATTTGGACTGTGCTACAACATATGGTAAATGATACTAAGTGCTGTAGATTCTATAAACAAGATACAGTAATTGCATACAATCATTCACTATTCCCAAACAACACAACTGCTATGACATATTGTCTGTAAGTTATGAGGAAATGGATATAAAAGCTTAGAGAGAATTCAGAAACTCTCTAATTCCCTGAGTGTACCATTTAATACACTTTGCATGATTAGTGCAGCAAAGACCAAAGAAGTGGTACGTAGAGACATTCTTTGGAACTTCTCTGGATAAAGAGAGAGCAGGAGATTATCCAGATCTGCTCTGGACAGATCTGGAGGAGATTGCAGGAACTAGGCTTCCATGGATTCCAGTGCTGAGATCAGCTGTTATGCTAACCACCACAGTGGAGCCTTTAAAGGGGCACTGGGTTTGTTAACCTCACTTCTAATCATTTTCAGAAATTGCCTACTTAACTAATTTAATACTATTAGTGATCTTTGGAAATGACAAGCTTGAAAACCATCTGGTGGATTTCTTTATTGAACAAAAGAAAAATTAACCATAAGCTTAAGAACTTACAGATTTGGAAATAAATCTAAAAAAACCTAAATAACACTTTTATCCCAGAAAATTATAAATTAATTAAATGTCTACACAAATTTGGAATATACAGACTTACTATAAGGTTATGAAAATAATTATGTAAAATAAACAGTTTTTTATGAAAATCAAATTGTTTTATTCATAACAGAAATTTGTGAGTTTTATAATTTCAGAAACTCTATAATAGATGGTACTAAAGATTCAAGGCGAAAAAGGGAAAGGAAAAAAATTAAGTATAAATTTGCTTTTGGATTTTGGTTAGTACAGGGATTTACAAAATGACCCAAAATGTTTTAGCATTTGAAATACTCTAGGAGACTTTCAAAGAATCAGGTTATAAATTACAAGCTACAATGTCAGCAATGATATATGCTTCTATGGATAGATTATATTCAAAAGATGTTGATGAAGGAATGTCAAATGTGAAACAATTTTTTTTGATGTAGAAATATTAAAATCAGAAATACTAGATAATAAAAAAAATCTGTGGATATTTAAGACAGATAAAGAATCTATAGTGGAACAAATAACAAGCCAAGACAAAGATTCAAATTAGAATCTGCTACTAGATATACAAGAATAGTTGTTAAAACATTGAAAATCAAAGTGGAAATAAAATGATCATGCCCAAAATAATAAAATAACCAAGAAAATAACCAACAAAATGAACTTGATCATGACTTTTTACTGGATTTACATACTGGCTATAGCCTTTGGAATGGCAAAAAGAAGAGAGACCAAATTTTATGACAATATATGAATGAATCAAATATCAAGATAGTCAGAAGTAAAAAAGAAATACAAAGTTGGTTTCTATGAACAAGGTTAAAATAAGACCCATTTCTATAAAGCTCTGGGAATCTTTTATACACTTTTCCCTGACACAGGACTGAAGAGCTGATAATATATGAATCTGCATACAGATAAGGGATGTGTTATGGGGAGCAGAGAGACTTTTACAAGAATGAAGGGAAAGAAACAGAGTAGAGACCCAAAGTCATGACTTTTTTAAAACTTTCAATTTATATGTTGACCTATCGAAATATCACAACTCTCGACAACTAACAACACTAAAACGCATAACATTACAACAACAACACTGTTAGGCTGGCCCCATCTAGTGCCTAGGAAAGAATGACCTTTGACTCCACAGGCTTTGGAGAAAAGGTACTTTTATTAAGGATGCTGAGTGCAGTGCTAGCAAAGCAAGCTCTGAGGAAAACAGTGAGAAAATACATAATGAAAGCAACCTCTGAACCCTATATTCCTCTGTGCAGGGTCCCTTCAGTCAATGTTTTGAGAACCAGGTAACCTTGGCGCCATTGTAAATTTCTTTCCCACAGCTGGTGTCCTTGAAGGAAATCAGATTGCTGGGCTTGGCAGCTCTGGTTCCTGTTAGTGTCCATACTTCCCTCATTTCCCTCATTCTTTCATATCTCCAGCACTTTTCCCTATCCAAATGCCTCCTTTCCCCAATCTATGGCAGTTGCTAGCAAGCTTCAAAGAAGGCGAAGGTAAGCAGCTAACCACCACTATAAATAAATAATCAGCATCTGAGATTAGAAAAATCAACCACAACCATTAGGACAAGTATACTACTAGCTCTGCCATATGTCCCAATTCCCATGTCGAGAAAATAACCAAGTCTTCAAGATTTATCATACTTTTCAAAAGTGTGTACTCATTTATGCTGAACCCTATATATTAGCTTAGACATGATTGGTATAAATATCTTAGGGTGCAGAATAAATTCTCTCATTTCTTTAAGTATGCTGTATGGTTAATATACTTTGTGTGTAAGTATGTGTGTGTGTGTGTGTGTGTGTGTGTGTGTGTGTGCGCGTGCGTGTGTCATGATTCACCCGCTGACAACTAGATTTATAAAAGTTAAAGTATCCTAAAGAATACCCAAACTCTGAACTTTTAAAATGTTGATCTCTTCCAAGTTTTTGAAAATCACTAAAAACTGTACTCTTTTATTACACAACAGATGACTTCTAATGATTTATGCACTATTCTGAATTGACTGACTCACTTCAAATAATGTTTTGCTATGACTGAATAGCATTTTTTTAAAAAAATTGTGTTGCCTGAAGGGGCCTACTGGGTAGAAAAACAATCTATAAGTACTTTAATATGAGATAGTCAACAAATATTATACATATTCCATGTCATGATATTATAGGCTATTATTTATCAGTTATTTAATCACTTCTGAAATTTTGTGATTCAAAGGATATTTACGAATATTGTTGGACAGTAACTGCTTCTTTGAAACTTTTTGTAAGCTCAAGCTTATGTATCAGTGATATTATCGATTTTTAATTCTGCTGATGTCTTCAACTATCTTTAATTTTCCAGCCACCATAATCATTTCCAATAAAACTGCTGACTTTACATTATGTGTCCTAATATATAAGCTTTAGTGTCATTATTTATGCTTTTATCAACTACTGAATTATTTACTCTTTTCTTATCTTCTTAACCATCTTATCCAGCATTATAATTCAAAGGCATCAATGTTTGTTTGTTTTACCCTTAGCTTCTCTTATGGTTCAGCTTTCAGAACTGTATCTTGTAAGAGAAAAAACTATAGTCTTAACCAGGCTTGCACAACATACTGCCTGCAGGCCATATGTGGCCACCAGCATTAAAAAGTCAATAAATTCACCACTGTCCTGAAAGATGCACAGCCAAGCATCTCCAGTGTCTTCCAGGCCTGCATGTCCAGCACTGCTGTTATTCTGCTAGCTGTGGAATAGCTGATTAGCACATTAGGCATACCACTGTCTCTGTGATGAGGTTTATCAATGTGTTCCTTTCCCTCTGCAAGCTGTGTAGCCTGGTCTTATAATAAATATTCTATTGTAAGTATGATGCCTTTGCATTTTAACATTTGGTCAAGATGTCTCAGTCATTTTCCAGACAAGAGCTGCATTCGCCCTGGGTCCTGTTGGAGAAGGGCAGCATAGAAATTCAAATAAATAAATAAATAAATCCCTATGCATTTTTGTGTCTATAAAGATAACATTTGTTCTTCTTTAACTTCATTTTTGTTTATATACACTGGGTTGTCTTTGTTTTTCAACATAATCTTACTGTATGGTTTTAAGTGGCAGATGTGATTTTATTTTTTGTTTATCCTCCAAGCAAATTGATTTCAGATGCCTCTGCTTCTTCTGAATTCACATTTTCTTGAACTCTTGAATTCCGAAAACCTGGGCATTATCTTACTAGCATTTGTAAATATGCATTAGTTGTTGTTCCTTTAGTATCTAGCTTAAGCTAAAGTTAAAAGTTAAAATGAAATTAGTAAATTTTGTTTACTATTATTATTTGTGCTGTGTAAAATTCAATAAAATCCTTTAAAAAAAGAAATAAAAAACAATCATAACATGGACTATGAGGATAATGAAGCAAGGAAAATCTAAAGTGGTCAAAAGAGATACGAAGTCCACTAAATTGGATTTTGAAGTACTAGGTGAATAGTTAGGCCAGAATAACCACTTCAAATCAGAGGTATCAAAAATTTGAAGGGATGCTTTGCTTAAGAATTTAAGCAAATCCCTCCTTCAATACTGCTTTGTGAAGCAAGAAGAGCTTCCTCTTCACAGCCATTGTAGCCTTCAAACTAAGAGAAATTTTGAAGCACTGGGGGAAATTAGTCTTCTTTCAAAAACAGTATGGAAGAATATTCAATTTCCATACTCTTATGGCACAATTCAAAAGTTCTAGGTTGTATAGCACCGGCGACTACTAAAAAATCTCCAGCAATAATCCATGAAACTACATAAGTCTACAGCACGGTGCATGTAACGGTGCAGTGAGCACTTTGATAAGTACTTTAGGTTGGTTCGTTTTGGGCAATGCTGCAGAGAACCGTAGAGCTTAATGAAGTATTTCCAGAATTTATAACTCTGGAAAATTCTGCAGGAATTCCTCAGGCAGGACATGAAGGTATCCCTATGGTGCCTGAAAAGCATATGCAAACCTGGAAGCTTGGACAAAAACTTATGGCAATTCAGCAGCCCTTGACAAAACTGGCTAGCTTTGATATGCTTTGCTTAGCACTGGAGGAAGAAGCTGAATAGAAACTTTTACACAGACAACATTCAAAGCATTTTGAGATAAGAAAAAGTGTCTTTTCAAGGTGAATTGTATGGCCTCTTTGCATTAACAAAGAGATCCATATAGCATCCATGGCATGAAACTCTGTTGGAACAAATCTCTTTCGGCTGACACACAGGCCTACTATTCAGGGCATGAGATCATACAAAGAAAAACAGTGGCAATGATACTGAAAAAGGATATTGCTAAGTACATATTTGGCTACATGCATGTACTACAAGCATATGCTACAAATACATGCATGTACTACAAGTATATAGATTCACTACAGATAAAATGAAGGAAGACATTGTGAAGATCAGTTATCACACTAAACAATTCCCACTCAAAAGAGAACTGCTTCTAAATTTTAGCCTTGATATGCCTTGCTCAGTACTGGATAAAGAAGCTAACCAAAGACTTTTCCACAGCCAACATTCAAAGTGTGGATTGTAAGAAAGAGGCAAAAGACATTTGACATCAATCCTAACATAATACGCAGCAATTGCTAACATTCAAATACACATTTAATACACAGTAGTTGCTAGCATTCTTTTGTTCTTGTTTCACATTTTTGCAACAATAAATCTGTTTATCTGTATCTTCATGTCCTAGAAGTATATTTTTTCAGTATTTTGACTTGTCAGCTAGTGGAGGTCTTCCAGACATAGAGGAACTTTACAGCAAACTAAGGAGTACTTAGAACAAATACTACAGAATATATACTATTATTAAGGGGCAAATGGAATGCAAAAGCTAGGAAAATGAAAAAACCTGAAATCACTTAAAGATCTAAAATAAATGCAGAAATATCAGATATAAGCTAATAGAATTTCGCCAACATAATTTTTTGTTTATTGCCTATGCCTGCCTAAAACCCATAGACCAAGACTCTGTATCTGGACATCAAGTAAGTGGCATAAAAATAAAATGGACTACTTTTAGGAAATGGAAGATGCAAAAATATCTGCATCTAGTCAGAAAGGAAGGAACAGTGACAGTCAAAGAAAATAAAAATGAAAACTTGTCTGATTTTAACAATGTTATAATTATCATATATAAGCAGCATTAGCTTTAATGATTGATTTCGAGCTTGTGCTATAATTGTAATCTAAATCATATTCTGCAACACATTTCCCCACAATGATGAGAAAATACAGTCATTTTTATGCACAAATTCAATCAAAAGATTAATTATATAACGTTTTTCTATTCAAATATTCAGATTAAAATATACTGTGTGTTTATTTTCTGCTAAAGAATTGAAGATTCCAGCAGATGACATGATACTTGCTGAGTTATTTCATAATGGATTTTCCTAGACTAGGCACAAGAAGACTGGGTAATCAGTTTCACTGTTCATCCTACTGTTCACAGGTAGGGGTAAAGCAGCAACATTTACACAGCATTCAAGATGCATGAGCTGTCATTTTTCTAATCAAGACAGGAACCATCTGGTAGGAGGTTGATACTAAGGTCTATCTCAACATAACATCTTATAGCATGTCATCAAGAATGCTTCAAGACTGTATTAGCCTTTGTAGAATTTTTAAAAATTATTTTAAAAAATAATTTAAAGTATAAAGTATTTATAAAGAAGCTCAACTCTCTCCACCTTTTTTTCTATTGTGGATCTTTATATCTAAAATGTAATTAAATAGTTATTAACACAACCCAAGCACAGAATCCAACTAGATGATGATTATATTAGTTTCAATGGTAGGACTGAGGCAAGTTAGAAATGCTTTTAAAAAATTCATCAGGCTGATAACAAAAAATAGCTTAGAAAATATTCTCGCAGGTTTATCACTTTCCTGCAGATTAGGGAGGGGAGTTAAAGCAGAAACTAAAGGATATTTCTGGAAATCTGTTTTGATGCTGGCGCAAAAAACTATGTTTGTTAAGTATAGTCCTCCAAGCCCATTCTGAAAGCAAAATTTACATTCTAGGTATTTTGCTGCATATCTTTTTCTTAATAGTCTTATACTATAAATACCAGCCTCTGCTTTCAAGAAATTAAGAAAACAAACAAACCCCAACACTTTATGGTTGATGTACTTGCATGAAAGCTTCTAGAGCTCATATAGATGTTTTCTTTTGTTTTCCGGGAGCCTACCAGATATATAGCACGTGTGGGTAAGTATAGCTTCAAATTAATTTTATCAGTTTCTTGATCCTGAGTGGAATATATGGGTGGGTTTTATGAATGTAATGGTATGTAGAAATGGTCTTGATATATGAGGAGAAGAGGTACTGTATAGGGAATAATCATATAAAAGGGGGAAGAGCTGCAACTGAATAATTGCCAAAGGAAAAAAACTTTAAAAAAGGAACATCTCTAACATATCAAAGTGTCAAAAGTGAGAGTTCTGTATTTTCAGACTTGCAAGAAATTGTAGCCTGACAATAAAAACTACTCTTAGCTCATCGACTCATGCTTCTAGTCTGGTTTACCCAAGAGGGCTGACACATAAAAAAACTTCACTTACAAATAATCAGTATTTCTTTAATTTCCGTGCATGGATCAGTAGTTAGTAATCTATCTGGGGAAAATATAAAGCTAGATAAAGTGACTGTACAAAGTAGTGTTTTTCCAAAGGGTGCGTTCCTCTGGGAATGGAGGTCTAGACAATAATACTGGATAAAGTGCTGCCCTTAATTTTGATAGAAAGATCCCAAGATGCTCCAGACAGAGCACAGTTGCTTATTGAGCTTGTAGCAAGGCTTGAAGCTGTAATTATCCACTCTGAAATCCCTGGATGGTTACTGAAAACCAAAAATACAGAATATAATACTGAAAAATACAGATACAGAATTCTCTGAAATTGTGCAATCTAGTATAAATAGAAAGCAAGAATTCTTTAAACACTGAGAGAACATAAACAGGTATGCCTGTCTTCGATGGATAGATAACAAATAGGGGTATCACAGTATCTGTGATATTTTTTATTAATAAATGTTATAAGCAATGTGCAATGGGAAAACAATCCATAGTTACTAAGGCCATGACATAATAATTGTGCATCTGATAAAAACTCTGTAGATCTTCTTGAGGATTCTATTCATCTGCAGTTTTGGGAGAAAGAAATACAGGTGGAATCCATTACAATAAACAGACATTACCTAGAGTTTGCAAGAGTTGAAGCATTATCAATCATCCTAGGAGGTAGAAAGATTATGGATATTATCTGTCAAATTCCTCCTAGGCCTCCTCAGCAGGATTGAAGATTTCACTTTGAATTTGCCAAAATTTGCCAAAAAAACTAGAGGGGAGGGGGAAAGGCAATTGACACTATCATTATATAAAAATAACCACCATATAAATAATTAGAGACAGAGATCATGCTTCATGCTGTAAAAGTATAAGAAGCTGTATTTAAAATATTTCTGAAATGAGAGACTATATTCAATAATTAAGGTGATGAAGATCCACTATAAATTTACAGCTGTCATATTACTTTTGAATACTAAATATTTATTTTATAATATTTACAATATTTAGCCCACTCATCCCAAATCCTACAATGTTCCTTCATTGCCTTGGAGGGGGTAATCATGGGAGAAATGAACAAATAATACTGGAGTGTCCATCAAAGAAATATGCCAATGGGGTTACCCAAACTGTGAAAGTCATCTCAACTGACTTCAGCAATGAAATAGGAAAATGCTGAAGGATGATTATCACTTTAATGGCAATGACACTGGTATAATTCCATAATGCACAAGAAGACAATGGTACCCCACTGTTATGTTTTACAAAGAAACCCCACATGGACAAATATAAAGTGACTGATAATAACAGATAGATGATGGTTACTCAGACGAGATGGCAAACAGCAACCAAGAAAGGGTTATGGATGGTTTGCAGTACTAATTTAATGGTTTTATTAATGCAGACTTATATCCTAAATCAGTCCATCAGATTAGAAAAAACAATCCATTTCAACCTTCTGAAATTTGAAACACACATCATTGGGGGGGAAATAGGACTTTGCAGCTTAACTAAGTGTATCGGTTTTCCAAATATGCTAATGTCATCTCTACTTTCCTATAAATTATACAATCTGATTCAGAAAAGTATTATGCATATCTGATCTTGTTTTGGTTTTTCATCTGAAAATGAACTATTCATTCAGTAATTGTATTACTTTACTAATATATTAAAACAGTTTCTCCTCTGTTTTACAAGGAAATTAGTTACACAATAAAAATCAATAAAAATGTTATTAACTAGAAAACATATTTTTGAGTATCAGCAGTCAGTAAGAAATTAATGCTTCCTTTAGGATTTAAAGCTCAGTATAACACAAGTTGATAACCTTAAGCAATAAAATACCCATATCACACACAACTAAAAATAATACATCAGAAACTAGATAAAAATTATTTAGTGATATTTTGTAACTATACAAAATATCACTATATAGGTCCACCTCAAACATGGTCATATTAAGTGCTACTTCATTAAGTTTATATGTGACATAATTCCAAGGAAAATTAATCACTAATAATTATCCATAAATAGGTTCTCTAACATCAATTGAAGTCCCAAGTATTTTAAAGCTGAAAAATTGACATAAAATTGATATATAATCCGCACTTTTTTCATTAAATAATTATGAATGCATGATTCACTATGCTCAAGTTATCCAGAAATGATTATTGATGACATACTAGCCTCAGACATTAGCTGGTCCTAACTTCTATCTCTATCAACAGTAATAGATCCAGGACTACCAAATTGAAATTGAAATTCACTTCCACAGATTGTTCCTAACCATGATTTTGGTAGTAAAGAGGAGTTGCTAATTTTCAGAGCGTTTACCAGTACATGAACTATTCTATACAAAAGGTAGACTGAAAAAGTTTAGGCAAGTGATATGGGGTCAATTTTTCTCTCAATTTGACATTTACATTCAATATATCCCTGACTCAAAAAAACCTGATGTCAGATGCTCTATCATGTAAACCCGAGTTTGGAAATCTTGGAAAACATTCCTTTTGGAAACTAAATTGCTTTAAGCTTTTCCTACTGTGAAAGGTGGACATTTGAAATATGCTCAGTTTTATGATTTTGGGATGAAATAATGTGATTCCCTGACATTTATCTGCCACTGAACTATATATTGCATTCAGTTCATCAAAAATATCTCAAATATTTTATAGAAATTTATAATTGTTGCATTATAGGATTTCCCAAAAGATCATAGCTGTCTGAGTTACCTAACCTTATCTTCACTACAATGATCAATAGGAAACCTAATCATTAAAAAATCAAAGAAATACTGCTGCTTGTTGGTGAAAAATCACATACCAACATCAAATATTTGTTTTATGTTGCATGTTTTTATATTCAAGCAAGCATCTGAATAGTATATTCCACATGAAATTTGTAATTCCTTTTAAACTACTGCTTAAGAAACTGCTTATTGAAACCGATGACTCTGACTATTTCAAGAAGATACTCAAACTATTTCATTTTTGTCTTGCTAAAAATTAAGTATTGTGATCTACCTGAATAGTTATCATTCCATTACTTTTCTTGTATATTCATCTTCATGAAAATAAACATCTAATGTTGCAGATATATATATGATTGGTTGCTGGAGTTGATGTTGATATAATGAGCTTTTGTGTTGTAATGTCCTGGATCGTTTGTGTGGTGATTACTTTTCCATTAGTCTCCTGTGTTTTAACAACTTGGGTAATGGATTGTTTGAAGGCGATCTTGTGAGTTCTTTTGATGTGGAGTCCTGGGTCTTGTCCTGTGATATCCTTAGTCATATCTTGTGTTGTAACTTTTTGAATTCTAGAGGTGTGATTCTCTGAGTTTTGTGATGTGATGTCCTAAGTGGGTGGCTGTGATGTAGCGTTTTGGGTTTTGGTTTGGCTTTGAGTTTGAGGTCAGGGTCTGTGTTTGTGTTCTTGGCATGTGTCAGTTTGTTTGGTTTTGGGGTCGAGCGTGTGACAGCTGATGATGCAGCCATGGTCTGGTTTCTGGATGGTGGTTGTCTTTCGTTTATAGGGTGGGGTTTGGGTCTGATGAAGGAAATTGATGGTGGTGTCTTGTGTTGTTTTGGTTCCAGTGTTGGTTTTCATGGCTGAGACTCATTTGTTGGTGAGGGCTAGTTTCCAGATGTCTGAAAGGTGGCAGGTATCGTCCCGTTTGTTCATGTTGTGGGGGTGTTTCTTTATTTTGATGGCTTCCCTGATTATTCTCTTCTCTTCAACAAGAGAAACAATCAGACAAGCCAATCAGAAAGAAACTTAGGAAGAATCTATCCTAATGTGAATCATGCTGTTAAAAGTGGTTACAGGAAGTTTGTATTTTCAGATTTGCAAGATTCTATTAATTTAGGCTTACAATAAAGTACAATTAGTTCATATAGGTGTGTTTCATGTCTAGTTTACCTGGGAAGGCTAACAAGACTCTAGGGGGACTCCAACATGAAATCCTCATGAAAAGCCTTAGACTGTTTCTGCAGTGTACTTAGCATGCAGAAACTTGCATCCATTCACTTCTGGAATAGAGTTTACGGGTCATTCTGATGGATTTTTTAAAAATGAGCATAAGCTATCTTTATCCAGGACCTTAGGGTTATAGCTACTGCAGAACCTGAAACTAAGATAGATTCCTGATAGGGCTATATATATATGAAAGAATGAAAGAATGGGTCGCACTCAGAAGCTCAGTGAATTCAAGCGTGGTACTGTGATAGGTTGCCACCTGTGCATGAAGTCCATCCATTATATTTCCTCGCTACTAAATATTCTATGGTCAACTGTCAGTGGTATTATAACAAAGTGGAAGCAACTGGGAATGACAGCAACACAGTCATGAAGTGATAGGCGAGGCAAACTCATAGAGGGAGGTCAGCACAATTGTCTGCAGAGGCAATAGTTACAGACTTCCAAATGTTGTGTGGCCTTCAGATTAGCATAAGAACAGTGCATAGAGAGCTGCATGGAATGGGTTTCCGTGGTCAAGAAGCTGCATCCAAGCCGTACATCACCAAGTGCAATGCAAAGCGTCGGATGCAGTGGTGTACAGCATGCTGTTTGTGGACTCTAGAGCAGTGGAAACGTGTTCTCTGTGGTGGCAAATCATGTTTCTCTGTCTGGCAATCCAATGGACATGCCTGGGTTTGGCGGTTGTCAGGAGAACAGTACTTGTCTGATTGCAATATGCCAAGTGCAAAGTTTGATGGAGGGGAGATTGTGGTGTGGGGTTGTTTTTCAAGGGTTGGATTTGGCCCTTAGTTTCAGTGAAAGGAACTGTTAATGCTTCAGCATACCAAGACATTTTGGACAATTTCATGCTCCAACTTTATGGGAACAGTTTGGGGATGACTCCTTCCTGTTCAAGCATGACTGCACCAGTGTAAAAAGCAAGATCCATAAAGACATGAAGGTGTGAGTTAGATGTGGAGGAACTTGTATGGCCTGCATAGAATCCTGACATCAACCCGTTAGAACACTTTTGGAATGAATTAGAGCAGAGACTGTGAGCCAGGCCTTCTGCTCCAACATCAGTGCCTAACCTCATAAATGCGTTTCTGGAAGAATGGTCAAAAATTCCCATAGACAGACTCCTAAACCTTTTGGACAGCCTTCCCAGAAGAGTTGAAGCTGTTCTAGTTGCAAAGAGTGGGCCAACTCCATATCAATTCCTACGGGCTAACACTAGGATGCTATTAAAGTTCATGTCCATGTGAAGGCAAGTGTAGGAGTCAATGATCAGCCATTTGTGTAATCCAAAGATGTATGCTGTCTTTGGGCCAAGTCTCTTTCTTTTATACAGTTTTACAAGCAGCAAAATGCAAGAGCCAGCAACAGCATTTCTATTGGATAGCTCTTCCCCCACATTTGTCCACCACCTTCCCCCTTCTTCAGAACATGCTCCCTTTCTCCCCATCTTGGACTTCTTTCCAAAGCTTATCAAACCCGAAGACAGGATGAGCAGTCATCCTGGCAATGATAGCCAAGAAAATTAGGTCATTTAGACCTGAACAAAACTAACAAACAAAGAATAAGATAGCAGGATTAAATGACTTTGAGAACGACAGTTTTCTGAGCTGAACTCTCCACAATCTAACCCACATCAGGCAAGCATTAAAATATTTTTGGCAATACATTGTATATTTAAACCTAATCTTTTTAAACATTATATGTTTAATGATTCACATTCATAGGAGTTATCATCATAAAAATGAACAGAGTAAAAACCATTCTACTTCTGTAAAATTTCTTATTGCAGTCCCATGAAAATAATGTTTAGCTTTATAAGTTAGGTTTACTATAGGACAGAATATAAACAAGGTATTTATTTATTTATTTATTTGTTTGTACCCCACCTTTATTATTTTTACAAACAATTCAACGTGGTGAACATATCCAACACTTCTTCCTATTCGTAATTTTTCCCACAACAGCAACCCTTTTTATCATAGTCCTGAACTATAGTTTTCTTCTTTTTTCGAAGTTATACTATATATTCAATGAAATGTTTGGGAAGATTAAAAAATGTTGATTTTTAAAAACTAAATAAATATATTGAGTAATAGAATGGAAATAACTTGTATTCAAAAGTGTGTAAAACTATCATCTACAAATTTTTCCTTTACTTTAAACCTCTAATGAAGACATAGCTGTCAAATTTGGAATAAAAGTTAATTCACAGCAAATGAACTATTTTGGGAATAGAATATTCAAAGTTCTCTAAGAAATTCAAGGCAATTATTCCTGAATATTTGCAAATAATTCATGATCAAAGACATGCTTGTGTGCATACACATATACAGTGTAAACTGTGTTTGTTTAAATTAAGTGGAATGTAGGAGCACCTTGAAACAACTAACAAATTAAAAGGCATAAGCTTTTTGAGCTGTAGCTGACTTCATTAGATGAATATAGTGTACTTACATTCCTTTATCAATTGATTATGTGTCATCAAATCACTGTTGACTGTTATGAGCCACATCGTTAAATTTTCTACATGATGATCTGTCCCTAACCTTCAGGTCTCCCAACACTTATTGCCACTGTAATTCATCCACCTTGATGCCAACTGTCATCTTCACTTTCCTTCCTCCTTTGCCAGCATTAGAGTCTTCTCCAAAGAGTCAAGTATGTCATAATGTGTTCAAAGTACAGCAATTTCAGTCTGGCCATTTGTGCCTCAGATGAGAACTCTAGGTTGATTTGTTTGATGATCAATTTATTTTCTTGGCTTTTCTTAGTATTGTCAGGAGTCTTCTTGAATATTAAAGTTAATCAATACTTTTCATAATTAACTTCTTTAAAGTTTAACCTTTGCTTGCATAGACTGTGATAGAGAATATGATAGCTTGCATGATTCTGATTTTTGTAGGTATAGGCATATGAACAGAATTTGTATAACTATACTAAATTACACATTTATATATTTTCCTGAACTCACTGTATGTTGAGAAATGTCTGATGCTGTATAAGGAAAATAACAAGAGAAAAGGCAGTGAGAATAACTTTGTGACTAGTACAAAATGAAAGATAAGTTTTGCTTTATTCACAAAACAAACACATTGAGATTTAGAAGTTTGATTAAACTGCCCTCAACAAATCATGGTTCAGTTGAATCAAAACATCTTGCTTTGGGCTGAAACAAATTTATAAGTTGAAATAAATTATTGTCAAACAGGCAATTCTGCTACATTTTGGGCCTATTCCTTTCACTATGTGTACTAGCCCATGTAGTTATCACTGATATCTCCAGCAATTTTCTTTCCTCTACTTCTCATTTTTTGCCACCAAATAATAAAACATGGCTTAATCAAGTATGTTCGTTTTCATCAATTTTCCTGTTTCTTTCTCTCTTTCTCATCTCCATTAACTCTGTAGCTTAATACATATCCACTGACCCTGTTCACGCCGCTCTCCAATCTTCACAAACTACCATCCTATCTTTTATAAACTTCTACTCACTTATGAGCCTCCCAACCCTGGACCATCTAAGTAGTGACTTAGAACATGCATGTTCCAGGTATATGCCAAGTTGAAACATTCAATCTAAAGTATATCCAAAATTGGCTGGTCTATGGACAAAGCATTTTATATAACCATAGTGACTAAGTTGCCTATCAACTATTTTCAGATTTCTTTTTTACTAATACTCTCAATGTTCTGAATGTTTCAGACATTTTCTATGCTCCAAGGTAACCTCAATTATGTATAAACCTTTTATACTAATTGCCCCCAATTTCATGGAAGAGTAGGTGAATTGTCTTTTTAAAAAGTTTATATCTTAAAGACTAGTTTCATAATTCACTGCTGCTGCCTGAAATTTGGCTGGCTTCAGTCAAGCAAATTGAGTATTCATGAATGTTTCATTCCAATCTGCCAAAATCAAAGCACAGAGGGTGGATGTGCATTATCTCTTTTGCTAAAAGTTAATATACTTCACCAAATTAAAAGGAGCTACTATGCCATCTTCAAGTTATGTGAAAAGCAAAAACAAAATATCTTAGTTTCAAAAAATCAGAACATCTAATTTTTTAAGAGGAAGGTTCTAATTGTTCATTTTTTCAAAGTAGGCAAATCTGAATCCAGCTCTTTCTGAAAGTCTAAAGCATGGTCTAAATACTGTATTCTGTGTCCAATTCTAACAAGCATAAATATAAACTACAAATAATGTAGAACAAAGTACATTTGTCCTGATCACTACAACAAAAACAAACCCTGACATCTAATTTTGATCATGAGAATAGATTTATTAGATACTCAGTACATAAACTGGCACTCAAGGAACACATAACATCTGAATCTAGGAACCAAGAGAAAAAAACATTGTTATAACCATTAAAAAGGAAAGATTTACCCTTTAAACATGCATACTATCTATGCAGTCATACCTGCATTGTCTTGATAGCCATCTTTTCAAGAGGTATAAAACTGTCCAGGTCATGTAGTTATCTTCAATACACATAGTCTATGCCAATATAGCAAAGTAGCTAGGTAATAGATAGGAATGTATTTAATACATGGTTGTGCGGACAGGGCAGCATGTTGGACTCAAGACTCCTGCCAGTTGTGTCCTTTCCTGAATTAGGAATCACTGCATTCAGTTATTAAAAATCTGGTCCTTTTACACTTGGACTATTGCAGTTCTACCTGGGGTTACCCTTGAAGAGAATTCAGAAACTTTAATTGGTGCAGAATGGGGTGGTGTGGGCAGTTCTCAGGGTGGCCCACATTACACAGATGCTGCATGAGCTGCAGTGGCTACCGAATTTGGGAGCAATTCAAGATGTTAGTTATCTCTTTTAAAGCACTTTGTGGCATGGGTCCAGGCTATCTGAAGAGCCATCACAACCCAATTGGATTGGTCTGCCCCACCCAGCTGGGAGAAGGGACATGCTGCAGAATTCATCAGTCAATGATATTTGTTTGGCAGGATCCAAGAGAAGAGCATTTTCTGTCATGAGGTGAGATCCGCAACTACCCCTCTCTCACCTGAACATCTGGCTCTTCCAAATGGCCTAAGGGCCTAAAATGGGTCATCATGCTGAAAGTGGTTGAAGGTTTTAGATAAGACCCCCACCTCCTCCTGTGTGCATCCTGCACCCTTCCTCCTCATCTTTTTAATTGTAAATTATTACTATTATTAGTAGTATTTATTGCTTCAATATTTTACTGGTTTTTAATGTTTTAAGTGCCCAGAATTGCTTCTAGGGCGGTAGCACAAGTAGTGGTGCTCAGAAGTTGAATTTCATAAGAATTAAAATGACAAAATGTAGAAATATCAGTTGGACTTTAGAGCGAGGAACAGAAAAGTGTTTAGCAAAGAGTTACATATACGAAAATAAATATTTTTGCAATATTTGTAAAAGTAAAAGTATTTAAAAACAAGTTATCCAAATTCAGTATTTGCTTATCCCTTTTCTTAATCTTCTGTTTACATTTTGATTCCTTGTTCTTAAGTTAGACTGTGTGATGTCACCATTTGTCATGACCCTAGCTGAAACAGAATTCCTACTGTTTCTATTACTGTGTACCACTGGTAGACATTTCAGATTATATCATAAATCTATGTTATTATCTTAAAGAAAACTAAAAAGCCTTACAAAAGCATACATAGGAAAAACATAAATGTCAATGAAATTAAATAACTGATAAAATAGCAGTACAATGCAACACGGAAAAAGCACATTTTTAAAATTCCATGAAACCAAAAACATGTTTACGATTCATTCACGCTTATTGAGATTATCATTGCTTCTAAAAGTTAAACATTACTAAATTTCATAGTTTTATGTTCTGTTACAACTGAGTAATATTAACAATACAGTTTTAGGTGTGATGTAATTTATCCATGATTATTATTTGTCTTGGACTGAGCCACTGCAATATGCAATACTGCAATGCTCTACATGACATTCTGTTTGAAAAGTACCGACATATTTCAAAGATTAAAAAATGCAGTAGCAACAGTTATGACTGAAGTCAAATTTCTTAAATGCATTTATAATTGGAACATGTTAGTTCCATTTAATTGTGAAATCAATATTTTAATTTCTTTGGTCATATATTTAATTTCCATAACAATATAAAATACCAGCCATCATTTTCTGATAGATTAGTATATCTGAAAAGCTCCAGGAACATGAAAGAATTACAAACTTCTCTTAACAAATCTTCCTATTCACTATAATGAAGCCGTGTTTGTTTGTTTGTTTGCATCCCATCCTACTCTATAGTGCTGCTTAAGAACACATTATCAAAGGAACCATATTCTGGAATTTACTCTCCCAAGAAATGTCTGATTTAAGTACAAATCTATTATTCTGTTTGTTTTCAAACATTTCTTAAACAAGTTCATAACTTTAAACTGTGTTATTAAAACATAATAACCTGTTTACACTGTTTTAGTAGAACATAAACCTTGGGGGAGAGCAGGATCAATAAATAAACAAATTCATACACAGATAAAAATATAAATAAATCGCTTAGTTCCAGAAATACTGTAAATTATGTTTATTTCAGTTGATGGAGTTAAAAATGGTAAAAAAGCAGTGATGAATGATGAAGTAACACATTTAACACACAGTTAAATAGAAATTGGGATTTTTTTTTCAAATCAGGTTGGTAAATCAGAATTACAACTATTTTCAAGAAATGTTAATGCAGTAAGGAATCATGCTGCCCTTATCGCTTCTGCGAATAGCCGTCCCGCCGCCCTCTTTCGGGTGACCCGCTCCCTCCTTCATAGGGAGGATCGGGTGAACCCGCTCGGGGGTTGGACGGAGGATTTCAGCTGCTATCTGCAGGAGAAGTTCGATAGGATTCGGGGCGGCTTGGACTCAGATTGGACTAGTACAGATGGGATGACAGAAGCAAGTCTTGAGAGTGTTAACTGGGTTGAGTTGGACGCTGTGACTCCCGAGGATCTAGACAGGATCCTGGGACAGCTGAACCTGACCACATGTTTATTGGACCCGTGCCCTTCCTGGTTGGTGCTGGCCTCCCTGGAAGTGACACGAGGCTGGCTCCAGGCTATTGTGGGGGCTTCATTGAAAGAGGGTTTCCTGCCATCCTCCTTAAAGG